>JAGDQP010004421.1:5548-23578 GCA_022664845.1 Lepisma saccharinum
TCCTTTTAATGCTCTTAAAAAATAATACTTTGCAATACTGGTGAGTGCGAATATGAATATGAGAGTTGGACAACGATTACTCCACCCTGGCTACCCTGATGCATTAAATTTGTTTTTCGTTTAATACTTTGTTTTTGCTCTACATTCGTTAATTTTTATTTTATTTATATATGTCCTTTTAATGCTCTTGAAAAATTAATACTTTACAATACCGCTTTGAATGTGAATATGAATATGAGGGGTGGACAATGATTACGCTACTGTGGCTACCATGATGCAGACAATTTGTTTTGTGTTTAATTCTTTGTGCTGTGCTCTTCATTCAGTAGTTTTGATTTTCTTTATTTATGTTCTTTTAATGCTCTTATATAATGTATACTTTTCAATGCTTTTGAGTCTGAAAATGAATATGAGAGTTGGACAACGATTATGCTTTCCTGGCTACCCTGATGCAGAAATTTTTTTTTGCGTTTAATTCTTTGTTTTGTGTTCTACATTCAGTAATTTTTATTTTATTTATTTATGTCTTTTTAATGCTCTTAAAATATTAATATTTTTCAATACTTTTAACTGTGAATATGAATATGAGAGTTGGACAACGATCACGCTATCCTGGCTATTCTGATGCAGAAACTTTGTTTTGCGTTTATTTCTTTATTTTGTGCTGTATATTTGTTAATTCTGTATTTTCTTTATTAATGTCTTTTAATGCCCTTAAATAATGTATACTTTTCATTACTTTTAAGTGTGAATATGAATATGAGAGTTTTACAACGTATAGGCTACCCTGGGAACCCCGATGCAGAAAATTTGTTTTGCGCTTAATTCTTTGTTTCGTGCTCTACATTCGGTAATTTTTATTTTTTTATTTGTACTTTTAATGCTCTGAAAAATTAATTCTTTTCAATACCGTTCTGAGTGCTAATATGAATATGAGAGTTGGACAACGATTACACTACCCTGGCTACCCTGATGCATTAAATTTGTTTTTCGTTTAATACTTTGTTTTGTGCTCTACATTCGGTAATTTTTATTTTCTTTATATATGTCCTTTTAATGCTCTTGAAAAATTAATACTTTTCAATACCGCGTTGGGTGTGAATATGGATATTAGAGTTGGACAACGATTACGCTACCTTGGATACAATGATGCCGAAAATTTGTTTTGTGTTTAATTCTTTGTTTTGTGCTCTACATTCGGTAGTTTTGATTTTCTTTATTTATGTCCTTTTAATGTTCTTAAATAATGTATACTTTTCAATGCTTTTGAGTGTGAATATGAATATGAGAGTTGAACAACGATTACGCTACCCTGGCTACCCTGATGCAGAAAATTTGTTTTGCCTTTCATTCTCTCTTTCGTGCTCTGCATTCGTTAATTTTTATTTTCTTTATTTATGTTCTTTAATGGTCTTAAATAATGTATATTTTTCAACACATTTGAGTGTGAATGTGAATATCAGAGTTGGACAGCGATTACGCTATCCTCCCTACCCTGATGCAGAAAATTTGTTTTGCGGTTAATGCTTTGTTTTGTGCTCTACATTCGGTAATTTTTATTTTGTTTATTTATGTCTCTTTAATGCTCTAAATAATGTATACTTTTCAAAATGAGCTTGGAACTTGTCCAATTCTTCAATACCCTCACCATTTTTCCCTTTCAAGTCAACAACTGCAGCTTCACATAGTTCTTTTCCTTCCTTAATCCAAGACTTCGGTGTATCACGCATATAGTATGCTCTATTCTGTGCCTGTTTCGTCTGTGGTGGTGCTCTAATTCGAGCCAGACAAACAGCACGCGCGAGGCAATCATAGTCCCCATCGCCAGGGAAGCTTGGAACGGGAATTATATGTTTTTCCAAGTACTCCTCCATCGGGAGATACTTTTCTTATCATTCGGTTGACCCTGTCCACATATCGGGTCCGAAATGTGGCATTTGATCGTCATCTTTTCACCAAGGAGAAATACCTCGTTGGAATTCAAAATATTTTCCAGAGTAGAAATAAAATGATCAACTGTAATATACGGACGTTTTCTTCATGGAATATAAACGGGGCGCCCGAGGGTGTCGTTCGAACTGTCTATGCTAAATCCAATGTAACTATCTTGGTCGACATTTGACAATATTTGTTCGAGCGAGAATGTGAACAGGGCCTCAACATACTGCTCGAGGTTTAAAACATGTCCCGGCTCTCGAACACGTATGGTAACATCTAGTCCACGTAGAGGGAATCTAGTGTATTCTCGATTACGGCGGGAAATCACTTCAAAGATATTTTCCCCTGTTCCATACATTTGGGGATAGGCATTCTTATTCACCCATTGACTTACATCTTCCCTTCTCTAACTCTGCGATATCCTTAAAATATCCCAATCCCCTTCAAAAAAATCAAAAATTTAATTACACACTTGGTCCCCCCTCTGCGATATTTCCACAATATTATGTTCTTGAGAATCCCTCTCACAGCTTTGATATTTTCCTCATTCAAACTTTCCCTATCAACGCTGTGAAAGTCTGCATGGCTGGTACTAGGTATAGCAGTAGAAAATGTAGTACTTCGTAAATGAGTAAGAGAATTCGTTGGAAGTGGATAGGTAGATGTAGAGGGAATAGGTGCCTGTGGTGGTGGTGGTGGTGGTGGTGGCATGAGTGCCGAGGAAGATGATATCGCAGTTGAACAGATTCCGGTGGTGGTGCAATAAATGGTAGAATTCGGAAAGACACAGGTAATTGTGTTTGGTATTGAGGTGGTGGTGGTAGTGCAAGCACTAGAACTCACAATTGAAGATTGAGTGGTAGCATTATCTGTCTTAGAAATTACACTGAATGAGAAAGGAGGGAGAGACCTCCAGCGAATAATGATGGTCAGAGATTCATCTTCGTTCACACAAACATAAATCTCCGAATCACCACTCATCACTTGAGGTAGTAAGCCTAAGAACATAGCTGCAACAGGTTCAACTACTCAATCTCCTTCCTCATCCACTGGATCTAGAAAGATGGAATAATGCTGCCACCCTATTCGAACAATTTCATCATTAGTGAAAAAAACATACCTAAATTAACAATATCTTCTTTGCTCTCACACGCAGCCAAAATGCGTCTACACATATCTTCATCCCCCCTGGATTGTTCACAAAGTTTGTCAATAAAATGAAAGAGAAAGGATATAGTGGGAAAGCAGCCATTGACTGAATAATTACATACCTGTCTCCAGGTCTCCATCATTGTCTCCTTATCTCCATACCCCACTTCAGTTTTAGATGTTAAGAGAGTATCAACGGCGTTCTTGAATTCGTTCATATTGCTGAAAAAAGTATAAAAACAATACACTAGTATTAATATCCATTTACCAAAGACAATACAAATAAATGAAATAGATACTGCTCAATTGATATGAATGCTTACACGAATTAGGTTAATCAATGATATTAGAATAAAGATTATTCAAATGAAATTGTAATAAAAATAATGTTCAAGTCCAATTCATGGTCACATAAATAACAGCTGAAAACTCTTTATATTCTTAAAATCAAGATTTTTATACAACTACAATTTCTTTTATAAAATGTTAGATGAGAACATCATTCAACTAATACTACCTTGATCAAACATTCATAAAAAACACTACATAATACTTCCATAGAGCAAGATTACTTCATAAACTTTCCAGCCCAATTCATGTTTACATAAATAATAGGTGAAAACTAAATTTTTATACAAATACAATTTCTTTTATAAAATCTTAGATGACAACATCATTCCAATAATACTACCTTGATCGAGCATTCATTAAAAATATCACATAATACTTCCATAGAGCAAGATTACGTTATAAACTTTCTCAGCTGAAATGTTATTTTAAAAGACCCAAGAAACTAAATTGGTCTAACATTTAAATATAAGAACAATGACCAATGAAAAATCAATCCATCATGAGAAACTATATTTACTTCAATTCAGTTGTCTGATTTTACAGGAAGTCTCTCACTAAACACGTGCTTTCTGAAGAAAATCAGGAAAAGGTAGAAACTGTGCTTTCTTCAACCACGAAGCTGAAATCTGAAATGAAAAAGATAAACTTTCATGAATATTTATCCCTCACTAGACAATTCATATATTCAGTCACTTCCTACAAGTAAAATCACTCAATAGAAAGTAATAAAGTACTTTCAAAATATAATATCATCCTTACCCCCAGCATTTCTCATATAATACCGCTAAATTTACGTTCAATGATAAAAAGAACATTAAATTATCAAAAAATCTATTTACCTTAATTCAATTGTCTGAATTTACACCGAGCCTCTCACTAAATTCTTCCCTTACAATCAGGATCGCAAGGGACTGGCCACTCTCACACACAGCAAATTGTAATCTGAAATGAAAAAAAGAAAAACTTTCATGAATATTTACCCCTCATTAGACAATTAAGTTCACATATTCAGTCACTTCCTACAAGTAAAATCAGTCAATAGAAAGTAATAAAGTATTTTCAAAATATAATATCATCCTTACCCCTCGTCCCCACCATTTTTCATACAACATTAAGTTAACATTCATTAATAAAAGAACATTGCATTATCAAAAAATCTATTTACCTTAATTCAATTGTCTGAATTCACTCCAAGCCTCTCACTAAACTCGCCCCCTCTTACAATCAGGATCACAAAGAACTGGCTTTTCTTTTACACCAAATTGTAATCTGAAATTAAAAAAGAAAAATTTTCATCAATATTTAGCCCTCACTAGACAATTAGCTACACATATTCACTCTTTTCCTAAGGTAAAAACAGTAAAATAACCCTCATCTATTTACCGCTGACATTTCTTGTAATTTTCAACACATACAAATACTGAAAGGTTGTTTGAAATTTCCTCAACGCCAAACTCACTGAAAATTAGCCATAACATTTCTTGAAATTGTAACAAATACTCAAAGCGTGTTTGAAATTTCCTCAGCGCAAGAGTGAATGAAAATTAGCCCTTTGAAATTTACGTATAATATTTCCTCAAGACAAGAGTGATTAGAAATGAACCCTAACATTATCGTACTAGCACAAGGCAAGTGTCAAAGAAAATGAAGCCTAATCTTATCGTACCCGCCCAATGCAAGCGTTACTGAAAATGAAACCTAATATTATCGTACTACCACAATGCAAGCGTTATTGAAAATGAACTCTCACATTCTCGTACTACCACAACGCAAGAGTCAAAGAAAATGAAACCTAATATTATCGTACTAGCAGAATGCAAGCGTTATTGAAAATGAACCCTCACATTATCGTACTACCACAACGCAAGTCAAAGAAAAATGAATCGCAATATTGCCGTACTATCACAATGCAAGCGTTATTGAAAATGAACCCTCATATTATCGTACTAGCACAAGGCAAGTGTCAAAGAAAATGAAGCCTAATATTATCTTACTACCAGAATGCAAATGTTATTGAAAATGAACCATGCGCGGGTTTTCTTAGTGTTCCCACTTTCTTAATTCCACTAATTCATCCAACCGGCCTGAGCCAAAGTTCCCTAAAGATCTTAAAATTAAATTCAAAAAGCAAAATTCAATTGCAACTACTGAAAGAAGTCTGTTTTATAATTAGACCTAACAATGATGGTTATCGTCTTTCAGAATGGGAACATGTATCCGAACTACCAGAATGCAAGCGTTATTGAAAATGAACCGTCACATTATCGTACTACCACAACGCAAGAGTCAAAGAAAATGAAACTTAATATTATCGTACTACCAGAATGCAAGCGTTATTGAAAATGAACCCTCACATTATCGTACTACCACAACGCAAGAATCAAAGAAAAATGAACCGCAATATTATCGTACTATCACAATGCAAGCTTTATTCAAAACGAACCCTCATATTATCGTACTAGCACAAGTCAAGTGTTAAAGAAAATGAAGCCTAATATTATCGTACTACCAGAATGCAAATGTTATTGAAAATGAACCATGCGCGGTTTTTTTCTCAGAGTGTTCCCACTTTCTTCATCCCACTAATTCATCCAACCGGCCTGAGCCAAAGTTCCCTAAAGATCTTAAAATTAAATTCAAAAAGCAAAATTCAATTGCAACTACTAAAAGAAGTCTGTTTTATAATTAGACCTAACAATGATGGTTATCGTCTTTCCAGAATGGGAACATGTATCCGAACTAAGCCGAACTTGCCTAAAGGCCTTAAAAATTAAATTCAAAAGCAAAATGCAATTGCCCACATACTGAAATTGGATGTAAGGAAGAAAAGTCTATTTTGAAATTAGACCTAACAATGATTATTATCGTCTTTCCAAAAATGGAGGGTACATGTATCCGAACTGAGCCAAAGTTGCCTAAAGGCCTTAAAAATAAATTCAAAAAGCAAGATACAATTACGCATACCCAAATTACAACTAATGAAAAAAGTCTGTTTTAAAATTAGGCCTAACAATGTTGTTTATCATGCTTTCAAAACGGCAGCATGTTTCAAAGTCTGTATCCACCCTTCCAACATCCAAAACTGTCTAAAAAGAAAAAGTCTTACCAAAATGTCTCGCAGAAGATTCACCTACAAAATCTTCACTCTTAAACAATTAGGATGTTCACTGTGTGCTAACTATCGAAACTAGAACACGTATGATAAGGTCTTGTTCTACAATAAGCTTATATTCAGATTTGGAGCAAAAGTATATACTCGCTTCCCATTACCCAACCTAAATGTAAAATGCTTGCCTTCACTGAAAATGAGCTAGTCAACGAATCTATGTTGACCTGATCAACGAACCTAGACACTCGATCACGTCAGAGAATCATGTCATCACAAGTATTTTTTTTCGCGCTGATGAAGTAAACATTCACTTTCAATTACGAAATGTATTTCCCCAAAATTCCGTGGTCTGTTAAGGTAAAAGATACAATCAATTATTTTTACTTCATTTGTTTCTGGAATTTTTAAATGGTCATAAACTTTTATTGACGAAACATGTTTTATCTCCTCTCAAACACTCAGTGTCAAACAAACAACACATTTTTTCATGTTTCACCGGTTTCAGTACTTATAATGTTGATACAATCAATCAGGTGTATTAAAAAAAACATGCTTTTTCAACCATGACTGAGCTTGGGTATTTCCTCCTCTTGGCTTGGCTGCATTCATACCATATACAGTTAGGGTGGAATGTCGTCATCTGGAATTTCCACTCAACGGGGAAAATGTCTCAAACCAAGCTTTATGACGTAGTTTCCAAGTGCGAATTTCTTACAAAACCACATGGCAAATTTCTGTTTCTATAGCTGTTAGCCCCGTAGTAAGCAAACCCGTGATAGTTACATTCAACTAACACTGAGTTAGTTTCTAAAGTAAGGTGCTAATGCTGCTATCGTAGTGAGAATTAAAGAAAATCCCTTTTTTTATGTTCATGTCTTACTGATTTCTAAAGTGACTTGCAAACAACGTTTCTGTCTCGCTTTTCACTTTCGGGGGGTGTAAATTGTTATTATGAATCTTCTAAGCTAAGAATGTATAAACTTTTGCTATATTTTTCTTAAATAACTTAATGTTTTTTATCTATTTCTTTCCGTAAATATTTAGAAGTACTGTAGAGATAGCACTCGTTTGGGAGTGTTCTTAATAAATTTGGCATGACCCGTCCAGGTAGCATGATCTGGCAGAATCACTGGCCATGTCAAATTTTTCACAAACGATCTAATGTTATTCTTAATGTTATTGTTAAGGTTTTAGTGCGTCTGACTAGTTTCAAACTGTTGTCGATGATTTTATGAGGCAAGAGAGCTACAGGGTTTCTGTCAGGATCTTTAATTTTGGGGAGTCTGTACATTTTCAGGACAGGGTAAAGGGTTTCTGCTAGGATTTTTAATTTGGGGGATGTTGTGAATTTTCAGGACAGGACATACAGTTTTCTATCAAATAAGGTATAGGATTTTTGCCAAGATTTTTAATTTTGGGGGGTCTGTACATTTTCACCACAATTTTACCTAGTATCATCTTAGTATTCTGTATAAGACAGACAGGATCGTACTCAGGGGATGGATGCTGAGGGGTCTCCATAAAAAATGATCTTTTTTTAATTAACATCATTTTTTAACAAAATTATGTGCTTTTTAGATACCATCTTCTTACTATTCTCTATAAGACAGACATGGACGTAGCCAGGGCTGGCTGCAGGGGGTCCATCAAAAATATACAACTTGTTCTATCTTGCCTCTTCTGAATAAACTCTTCGTGACGCCTCCAATCCCAATACGAGTGACGCCTCCAACCCCAATATGACGAGGCCATCTTAGTTTTCAGTGTTTCTTCTAATAAAGCATTGTGCAATCCTTCCAAATTTCCCCACCATCTTGAACAATCAACACTGCTTCTTGCAGTAATGATTACGTAATACCTTTTCCCACCCACATTTCACTCATAGCCTTGTAGAATCAACCCTGCTGACGTCAGCAGCCACCTCTAGGGCACTTACCACTTGTGAAACCACTCAACTACGTGGTTCCATGGCGGCCATCTTGGAATTCAGTGAAACCCGACCGTTATCTACTCACCTCCGTTCATTCAGCGAATTCTGTTCACTCTGCGCATTAAGAGAAAAAGGGAATCTGTATTCTTTGATCTTCGAGAGATCGTCATCATCTTTGAATGTTGTAAATAAATCAGTGTAAATTCTGTCAAGAAAGTACCGGGAATTGGTCAACAAAACACAAAATATGCATTATTCATCCAAATTTATTGTAACGCCTTCAAAGTAGGCCCCTTCCGAAATAATAAACTTACGTCAACGAATAATCCAATCATAAAAATATTTTTGTAACGCATTTTTCGGAATCGACTTCAGCACTCGCCGCGAATTCTCTTTGACGTCTTCTATCGACTGAAAAAGGGTGCATCGAAGTGGTAATTTGAGTTTTGGAAAGAGAAAAAGTCGGCCGGAGCCAGATCAGGGGAAAATGGTGGTAGTTCCATAAGATTTGTTGAGTTTTTAGCCAGAAATTCGTTCATAATGATAGCCTTGTGAGATGGTGCGTTATCGTGGTGCAAAATCCTTGAGTTTTCTTTCCACAAATCTTGTTTCTTTCGACGAATTTGCTCTCTCAAACACCGCATAACGCTCAGATAATATTCTTTATTTACTGTCTCACCTTCTGGCAAGAATTCCGAGTGCACAACACCGCGATAATCGAAAAAAAATCTGTCAACACCACCTTCACTTCTGATGTGATTTTTACGGTTTCGGCTGAGTTGGAAGGCGCTATTCCGAAACTTGTTGACTGGTTTGCATGTCAAACTCGTAAACCCATGTCTCATCACCAGTTACAATGCGTTTTATGAATGTGGGGTCGGAATTGACTCGTTCTACCATGTCTTCAGCGACCCTTACACGATTGAGTTTTTGCAGAAAATTCATGTCGTTCGGCACCAGTCGAACGGCAACGCGTTTCATGCTCAAACAATCGTTTAAAGGGGTACGAATTGATTCGTGAGACACAGAAATTTCAACGTCTATCTCTCTCAGACTTAAACGACGATTTTTAGTCACCATTTCCTTTACTTTAGCGATGTTTAGTTCAGTTGAAGACGTTGATGGTCGACCTGAGCGAGGCAAATCTTCCACCACATCTCGACCGCTTTGAATGCACTGTACCACTCATACGCAAGTGTTTCTGATAAAGTAAATTCACCGTAAGACTTATGTAACATTTTTAGCGCTTCGGCACACGAAATTCAATTTGCAATGCAAACTTTAAGACAGATTCTTTGTTCGATATTTTTATCCATTGTAAACATCGCACAAACACACTTGAGATGAACTGACAAATGGAGCACTGTAAACAAACTAAATGACAGATGGCGCTCAAACTCCACGTGATCATAGAGGGCCGTTGTGCTAACGTCGCGACAAGAAGAATTTCAACCCTCCCTTTAAGTATAAATGTACAATTCCCGGTACTTTCTTGACAGAATGTATATTATTCATGCCTAATCTGTCTTTAATTTCTCGTATTTCCTGATCAAATTTATCTACCTGCCTTTGTATCCGTAAGCACAGAAAATAAAATGTCCTAGAATATATTTGCGTAGCTTGCTGCATTGCTGCTAAAAGGTTTGCATTGGGCTCGCTACAAGAGAAAGAACTCGTAGTCGTCGTTAGGTAAGTTCGTGTTAGGGAGTACGGTAGCCTATCTGACTGCAACTTTTAGGGTATTATCTTGCTAGAGAATCAAGTCTGGCTGGTGTCCGAATTTACTTGGATGGAAACGATTTCTTGTGCTTACAAGAAAGATAAGTTAAACACATTATTATTTGCTTAGTTTTTTCTCAGTGCAAGTCCGAAGAAGCCCAGTCTTTCCTCAGAAGTGTGGTTGTTGTGGATTGCCATCTCAAACAATTTGGTATTCGCGGAGATGAATCATTATTTGGATTGTATCGCGTACGACGGTACCCCATTGAATGTTTCTAAAAGTGAAAGATTTGTCACAAAATGACCCAGCTACATATGTTTCAGTTTCTCGCGTAAAGTATGAGGACATATGTTAAAAGTATTTGATTCTAATAATAATTTTCATAAAGAAATTTTCATCAACAAGAAAAACTGTTTTAACAAAGCCACTTGTTATACTGCTTAGTAGGGGTAGAACATATTTAATCCAATAATGAAATGCAAATGAAGGGAGGAGTGTTATGGTTTTGCTCTACGATGTTATTTAGTTGACAATGGGGCTATTGTGTGAAAGGCAATACATTATAACAGTTGTCAGAGGGAGTTTAAGTTTAGCGTGTTCATTTTTAGGTAGATTTCGAAGAAAAATCCACCTATTGAGACCGGTACATCAAAGTATATATATATATATATATATATGCATAGCGGATATATATTAACACGCTAGCAGCCATAATTTTGAAGATAATAGAACCAAATTTGTATATGTTGTTTCTAGCCTTATTAGCTCGGTTAAGTTCGTTAATGTGCAATATCGGTCGCCATCTTGGATCTAAAATGGCCGCCGAACCCATTGATGTATAGAATACATAGCCTAAACCGCTGGAGCTATTAAAATCAAATTTGGCATGTACAACATCACTTTTTGATTACGAAAATGTTACCTAATGAGTTCAAAGACGCCATCTTCGATCCAAAATGGCGGAAGTAAGAAATCTACATTCCATATCGTTTGAGCTAGAGATGCGAAATTTGGCATAAAGGTGTATTGTCCCTAGTAGTTCAAGAAAATATTACGAACAGTTGAAAAAGTCGGCATCTTGGATCCAAAATGGCCGCCGAACCCATTGTTGTATAGAATACAAAGCCTAAACGGCTGCAGCTAGAAATATCAAATTTGGTAATACGTTACATTATCACTTGTATGTTACTAAAATATTACATGATGAATCCAAAGACGTCATCTTGGATCAAAAATGGCGGACCTAAAAATTCATTTTCCACACCGTTTGAGCTAGAGATAGGAAATTTGGCATAAAGGTGCATTATGACGAGTAGTTTAGGGAAATATTACAAGATTTGGGAAAAGTGGCCATCTTTGATCCAAAATCACCGCCCAAAATCCCATTTTGCACACCGTTTGATCTGGATAAATTAAATTTTACTTGAATATGTACCATCACATGTAGGGCACGACAATATAAGAAAACTTTCAAAAAGTCGTCAACTTGGATCCAAAATGGCCGCCCCAAAACCCAATTTCCAAATCATTGAAGGTAGAGAAAATACATTTTCTTTGAAGGTATATGACGAAGAGTAGGTTACAATAAATGGGGAAAAACCTCCTCTTGGGGGCGCAGACCCACGTGGGATGGTGCAGGTGGTGTAGTGCTGCAGGGAGATTTTGGTCAAGATAAAGGAGGCACATCCTCTCAAAAAAAACACTGAAGTTGGGGGCGAACACCCTACGGGGGTCTGGGGAACAGCGCTCCCAGCGAAGCAAAGCGAGTATGTATATATATATATATATATATATATATATATATATGTGTGTGTGTGTGTGTGTGTGTGTGTGTGTCTTGTGGGGTATCGTTGAACAGCTCTTGATGAATAATCTACAAATCAATAAATAGTTTCTAGATAACTCTCATATAAGGCGAGATTTGAAATTTTGAAAATAAAAAAAAAACTTCGAGATCTACCTTAGCCTGTAGGCCTACCGAAAGGGATTTTTTGTCGTTAAAGAGTAACTTTTGTTACGATTACAATAAAGTATTGTGATGGGAGGCATTTATTCATGAGTATTGAGATAGTCTGTTGTTGGCCATGGCAGTGTCAAGAACGTGGGAGAAGATTTCAGTTCCCGAGAAGTATATACGAAAGATGAAAGCGCAGCTGAGTTGTTGGCAGCGTCTGAGACTCCTGTTGCCCTTTAGTCCTGGTCTTGAAGCTCTCGCAAGTGACTTGCAAGTGTTGGTGAAATCTTCGAGGAGCTCAAGTATGGGTGTAAGAAAAACTGGATTGACGAACGTTGTAATCATCGCGTAACTACTTCATGGATGCCTGAAGACGAAGATTTAATTTGTAATGACTGTTTTTTGGCAACAGGAACCAGATGAGCCATGAATGTGTAAGTTGGCATTTGAGTGATGGTGATCGTGAACAGTTTTTGGTGGACACGGCATGGATTATAATGTTACATCCTGGAAATCTAAGTGAGATTTTCAATGAGTATATGGATTCTCATCCAGGCACTGGACATTTAATTATTAAATTTTAGTATGGTGTACGTACAATTTTGAAGCGGAAGTGTGGTAATTGCTGGAGAAGGACCGCGAAGCAGCCTACAGATACAGGAGGAATCTACGCTACAAGTAAGAAGATGGCGCATTGTACATTTTGTGGTGGTGTATTTATTATGGACGCTTGTGTATTACAAACATTTAGAACATATTTAATGGACAATCCAATTTTGTGTAATGACAGTAATCTTAAAGCGACTCATGAGTGTATGTATGTGTGGAACACAGTTTCAGTGATTTCAAAATATTTAATGAATCGTATTAATCATCCTGAAGTGTTTCGTGAATATTATGAGGTGTTTCAACGTCAAGGACATGTGAGTATAAATAAATATTCATTTTTTAAGAAATGCTTTGTTTTAATGAAAGGTAGAGAATTCATAGCTCAGTTGATTCCCACAATCATAGAACAGCAATTTTTTACTGCCGATCAAAGTGTAAATGGTTGTTCCAACCAGTACATTATTGATATGCAAGGTTTTAAAATGTCCAGTCATGAATTTATTATTAGAGAATTTTGTTTGATGCCAGCATGCTATTTCACTGTCTGGTTAATCTTCCCTGTGAAATTACAGAATTACCTCTTGGTTATCAAAAACAAGTTGAGTGGTTAACTCAAAACTTTCACGGACTAAAGTGGGCTACATCTAAGGGATACAGTGTTGCTCATTTACGTAAAACGATGAATCTAATGTGTGAACCTGACGCTATATTTTATTGTAAAGGTAGAGAAAAAGTTGACTGGATCAAGAAGATATTTTAATTGAATATTGACAAAGATGTAAGTGATCAAGTATGTACTGCTCTCAACGCACTGAATTTCAATATGTGTGTGTAAAAGCATGTACCTACCATAATCGAATTGAAAAGCGTGGTTGCGCATTATGCAATGTTGTCCAACTTCAGTATTGGTTGAAACTCCAACATTCAAATGTCGCCGAAGCAATTTCGACCATTTCATTGTATTGCTTTGCATTGTAATATCACTAAATATATATGTAATAAAATCATAAGATACCTTGGGTGTTTTATTTCTTTATTTGTTGAAATGAAAACTCAATCCATCTTTTGTGCAAGAAAAAAATATTTATTTTCCTAAATCTACTCTACTACATTTTCTATTTACAAGATAGATTCTGCTTCTTCATTTTTCTTACAAGTTTAAGTACAAGATGATTATTCTTTTTCAGATTTTTAGTATTGAATGACTTTAAAATATTTTGATTTCTGACTTTAAAATAAATAAATACAATGCAAAATAATCCGCAATTGAGTGACTGATCATCCTGATATTGAATTCTGTTCATTTTAAACTATTTACAATTTCGTCGTGAGAATTTCATGATTGGTTTTAATGGTTTTCTTCGGGGGTCTATCAAAGTAAAATCCTCGACAATGGTCATCAATGTAGATGGCTATCCAGTGGGATCCTCCAGTGGTTGACGGACTCAGGTTCACGATGAGTGCTCCAGGATGTTTCACTTGTACAGGTAAGGTATCAACGGCGTAGATCCCCGTCACTACATTGGCAGTTTTACAGTCTTTGAGAACAAGCTGCAGTAGATCATCAGTGCACATCAGGCTCGGTAATGAGAGTTGGTTGTCTCCTAGTAGTCCAGTAAAAGTAGATAAAATAGCGGAAAAAATTCGAAACAAGCTGAAATTGGGGACATATATCCGGAAGAATGCAAGAAATAACATACTAAAAGTCTTGGGGTGTAGGTGGTAGACTAATGCCGCCATCTTGAAAAATGTCCGTCATCTTGAAAAAATATAAAAATTGCAGTCAAACTACAGTTTTCCCCAGTTTTTGGCAAACAGTTCATTGGATCGAAAAATGTTCTATATGAAAATTGTAGAGCATCATGTACTGCATAACAAAGGCCTCTACACAATTTTACCAGCAATCAATAGGTCTTTCGTAAATGAGGATCAATGTGTTTGTTGTCAATGTAGTTTCCGACGCTTCCCTGCTGCAGAACATGGAACTATAAGACATGGGTTTTGGCCAGAAAGCCCGTCACTTTGGCTGCCCTGCAGCTCATCACAATCATCCTGCTGTTCCTCAATGGTCTTATCCTGTTCCTCTGGTCTTGTTGGGGTTTCCAGTTGGTCCTCATCCAACATGTCTTCATCATGGTCCAGTTTATCGCAAGAAGGAGCTGAATTGAGACATGATACGCCGTTGCATTTAGAACAGATATAGAGCAAGGCATTCCAGCTTTACGGCAACCGCATGATGGGCCACATCCCTTGGTGCATCTTCAGAATAGCAGTTTCCTTATCTCATCAGGGATAACTTTGTCCAGTGTTGTGATATGAACTAGGCCCTGTGCTGCCTTTTTCCATCCCCAGAGTTCGGGGGGCTTATGGCATCCACGCCATGCCTGCAACTGGTGGTATACACATAAACTGTATTCTCGTGCTGCTGCCACTGTAGGGCTAACGAAGACAACTGTGGACATCCTTAAGCAGCAGTTTTGTGAAAGATTACAAAGCGATGGTTGTTCAGGGATGTCTCAGATTGTGGTGCACCATACAAGAGAAGAAAGACAGTTGATCCCGCAGCAGCGATGGAATCAGGAGATTCGAACAAATTGTCAAAGATCTGCGCAACATTTTTCAGTGTGCCCTCTTGTCGCGCACTAATTTCACAAGTGATCGTTTTCCTTTGCGAAAGATGGCTGAGGTGGTGTCACAGGCAGTAAATGCTTGCACAAATAACAGACATTCCTTCAAATGTGCATTATGGTGCAGACTCCTAGAAGAGTAAATTGTTCCTTTTACTTTAGGTCTACCTGGCTTCAAGAACATAATCTCATGACAAGAGGGCGTCAGATCCACCAGTAACACAAGGAGATCGACATCCTCACCAACCACGACTGTCTGTTGGCCTCTCGTTGCTATATTAATAGCTGATGTCACTATAAGTCTGTCTGCATATTCCTCTGCTTGCTTTGTTGTGAACCCTTCCTCATGCAATGCTTTTCTGAGAAGTGTAATAAAGGACTGTTTATTTGATCTGTTTGACAGAAACTTCTCCTGTGGTGTTGTGGCAATTGTGGTCTCATTGAACACCACCTCTGGAGCCCTGCATCCACGAAGAGTGCGTTCAGTGGTCCTTGTACTCGCTGAGTTACTATTGTACCCATTAAAGACAATGATGGCATAGTTACCATAGTTGCTTCTCACATAGCGAATGTAGGTACTACAAATGTCCTCGTATGTGCTGCCTGTGGTCCACACCACATGTTGATGGAGGAAGCCACCGTCAACAATATATGTGCAGTTCTCTGGTAATTTTTCTAAATCCTAAAATCAAGAATAAGAATATTATTTGCCGAAACCTGTGAAATAAAGACAGAAAACTTTTTTGAGCATTAGTTTACGACTTGTATTTTAAATTCGACCGGTAGCAAAATGAAAGTTTGCAATGAGTAATATAAGGTGATAATGTATATGTGTTTATTTCAAAGCTTGTTATACGTATGGGAGTTTTGTTAGTTTAGCTCTGCTTACAGAAACAAAACTAGGCTTTCTTTAACACAATATATTATTTGGACCATCAGCAACTTCTATTCACTTCTAAACTCGCTACAATAAAATATTTTCTTCTTTATACTTACTTCCACGCATTTACAAACTACAAAACATATAGGAATTTGGAATGCTGTTGAAAAAATAAGAAGCAACAAAATGTGCTTTAGACCTGATTTAGAAGAGCTATTAAGAGATCAAAGAGTTGGTGGTGTTTATAGAGAGAATACTTGAAAACGTTAGTTACCAAATCCTAAACTGACTTTTGGGAGGGCAGCTTTTCAAAAGAAGTAGAGAAATAGAAAAAAAATGCTCGTTGTTTTTTTTTGGAAGTCAGGTAAAGGAAAAAGATGTAGGAGAATATAAAACTAAACATTTCAGTTTTAGAAAGAGTAAATTCAAACAAGAGCCAAAGTCCAACAAATTATGCTACCGGTGTGGTAGATCTCATTTATATTTCGAAAATTCCTTCGCAAAAAAGTACCAGAATTGCCATCGTGTCGGACACCCTTCCAGGGTTGTAAAGCACGGAAAGTAATAGTCATTCGTGAAGTCGAAATAGAAAGTGAAATGCTAGATGATTTAGTTCTGACGCAAGAAAAACTTAACTCCATGTTCTTAGACGATATGTTGATCATAACACCAGAGGAAGTTTCATGTGAAGATGTTAACGTACCAGGTGAAGATACAAAGATACAATTTTCTTGCTTGTATCATTACATATTATGTACCATAACAACTGACTGTTCCATGGATTTGATTTCGTTGTCCACCTTAATTAACATATGAGACACTAATAAACTTCAGCCAGAGATAAAATTAAAAATGGCTTTTAATTGGAGCTGATAGGTTCGGTTAGGTTACAGTTGTGCTATGATGATAGTTTATTGAAATGCAATTTTACGTAATAGAGCTGGTAATAGCTATTATTGGGAGAAAACATTGAGTCCTTTATGGCCCAATTTGTATGATATTTTTTTTAGAAATGCATTCCTAACATAAACATAAAACAAGATTACACAGTAAGGATAGAGGAGTATATAGAATTGAAATTTGGAAATTGTACAGTGATATATGAATGTTGATAACTTTGCAACTACTAATTTTTATGATCTTGTTAAATAGAATAAGTCTAGCGGAACCCTATTTGCTTCGTGGTGCTCTATGTGAACCTGTAATTAATTGCCACATTCAAACACATGTCTCGCTCGTTATTTTAAAGTTGAAGCATAAAATACTTTATAAATGTATCTCAAACCGTTTCAATTAGTGCCGAAGTATTTCTAAGTGTAATTTACAGTAATGTTTAATTCCCACAATTTGAAGAAAGGTGGGAGTTTCGACGCCCCAGGAACATGTTTGATCGGATTGCGGGGCTCAGACAAGGGCGTCGGCAAAGAGGGCACGTGTTCCCCCTGGACTTCGGTCTTTATATCTTTTGCTATTCTATTTTCATATATTTGGTGTATGTTTTATGCTTTTTACTGCATGCTTCCGAAATTTGTATTATCTTCCCTTTGCCAATACAAAAGATAGTGCTATCAGAATTAGAATAGCTCAACCTTTCAGGAGACAATATTTCAGAAAATAGTAAACTGTACTCTAATAAACGTTCTGCAATGGTGCGTAATAAATAATTAAATATAATATGCTCCACTTCATGGCTCATCTGCCAATTTCTCTCATATTTGTGACACACACACACACACACACACACACACACACACACACACACA
>JAGDQP010004421.1:23978-48606 GCA_022664845.1 Lepisma saccharinum
ATATATGTATATATATATATATATATATGTAGCCTTAGTCATTCACCTCAATCCATTTTTTTCGTCTCGTCTTCCTCATCCTTTTCCTTATTTTAAAACATTTAATGCATTCCTTACGTGAAAAATTATTATTGTTAACAGCTATTGTTATTTATATGGCCAAAATTAATTGGGGAAGAAATGCACTTGTTTCGTTCCCAGTTGACTATACATTTGTTGACTTGAACGAAATGAAGCAGCTTGTAGTCTTGGGAATAATTTTGTTTGTAAGTACCGTCTATCTAAAGTCGATGATGTGGCAATACTCTACATTACATGACGTTGTATCATTTTATCTTGAATTTTTAAGTATGCCAAGCTGCTTTACCCTACCAACAAACTATTAAGGCATAGAAATTCCCGTAAATTTTAAATTTATATTAATAGTATTTTAGCCGTTATAAATCGCAATGCATGTGAATATGTAACGTCAAATATATATTTGCAAAATATATATGTTAAGTATTTCTGTTTTATTCCAGAGGAACAAGTGGTATCGATATTGATCTTCGAAGAGTGGATATTGACCAATGCCCTTTACCTCCTGGAAGCACTCAGCTTAACATATTTCAAAACTCCGACAAGTGTAAGAAAAGAACAACACAGGTAAGAGCGTTCTGATATCAAATTGATATTTCGATTGTGTGAAGTGAAATATATAAATCGTTTCTTGCCTATTTTCCATGAAAGTACATATTGAATTTTGGCCACCATATTGGATTCCCAAAGCAATTCTGAGCTTGGCAACCATGATATTTGAATTCTGCGTACTTTTTGTAGCAAAACTATTTAGCATCCTTTTCGCATATAATGCCGTCAGTGTCATTTTCTAAATATTTTTTGAAATAGTAGAAGTACACTAATATTGCAGGCGTTAGGGAAATAGGTGTAGTTTAACCAGGTTCTCAAATGTACAGCATTCAACTTGCCAGACCTCGAGGCAGAGAGTTACACGTTGGTTGAACGAAAGAGGTCCTGTTGCACGCGAGGTCCAAACACACCATCTGATTCTTCTAATACAAGAAACAGACGCGATAGGAGCTGCCCATCCGCCGAGGTAATGGGCTGAAAACCTCTGTCCAAAAAGTTCGGTGAATGTCATACTGTTCACTCGTAAGGGTGCGCCACCACCCTATCCTGCACCGGACCGATCAAGAGTCAAGACATGTCTGAACAATTTCCAGGCTGGTGGCGCTACAAATGTGCTTATCGTGCGTAAACAGCACATTGTAGAGTGAAGGTGTAGTGCGCGCGGTCGATACCCAACATGGAGCATAGAACGAATATGCTGTTCTGTTTCAAACTTGGAAAATAAGCGAAAGAGACTCATGAGATGCTGACAACAGTTTACGAAGAACGTGATGTCAACTCGAAGTATGTTTATGAGTGGTTTAAACGCTTCTGAGAAGAGCGGGAAAACGTGGGAGGCGCCACCACCCTCGAACTCTCCGGCCTGTAACAGCATGCACCGCGGACAATGTACAGAAAGTGAGGGAACTTTTCACCCAGGATCGTCGTGTAACAGTGCGAATGATAGCGGTGGAAGTTGGAATTGGTCGTGAGACGGCCAACCTCATAGTGACCCAGGATTTCGGTAAACGCAAGCTTTGCTTCCGACTCGTGCCCCACACTTTGACGCCGGAACAAATGCAACTTCAGTGGGATGCCTGTCGTGACCTCATCGACATGGTGGATCGAGAACCAAATTTCCTGAAAACCATCGTCATGGGCAACGAAACTTGGTGCCTGAGGTACGACCTCGAAAGCAAGCTTCAAGGTATGGAATGGTTGGATCCAGGGTCGCCGAAAAGCACGAAGGTGCGAAGTGAGAGATCCCGCATTAAGAAAATGCTCGTGGTGTTCTTCGACTCTGAGGAATTTCTCACCAAGGGTACCATGTTAAATGCCGCTAGGTAGTGGAAATATTGAAACGTCTGCTGCAACGGAATAAGGGAGTACGCCCCCAGTACGCCAAGTAAGGTGACTGGACCCTGCTCCACGACAATTCTCGGCAACACACTGCTTTTCTGGTGCAGCAGTTACTTGCCAACAGGGGAGTTGTGTCACTCAATCACCCACCCTACTTCAGAAACTTGTCTCCCCTGGACTTTTTCTTGTTCCCCAAATTGAAATCAGCCCTGAAGGGACAGACGTTTTTGGACATTTCGGACATCCAACGTAATGTTACGATCCATCTGAAGGCCATCCGTAAAGACGACTACACCGGGAGTTTCCAGGACTTGTACAGCCGTTCCCAGAACTGCATTACCATCAACGGGGATTACTTCGAAGAGCAGTAACTACTTTTTCAGGTAAGACAACAATCCATTCTAAATATAGACACATTCACCGAACTTTCTGGACAGAAGTGGTAGCTGTGTGTTGTGGTTGAAACATATTGAACAACACCTTAAACTACTTTCGTCACTTTCATTGCTAATGTGAGATCACTATGCAGTTTCAAATTGAAGGCATTTTGATAGGAATTAAGCATGTTCTCCACACCATAAGTCTGCAGTAATGATTGAACCTGTGCAATAAATGTGTCACATCTCGAACTAATTTCATCGACGTGAACTGTGGCTGAACTTTGGTAAATTTATGGGAAACAATATCAAGTGCTCGCTTAATTTTTCAAAGCCATGTACGAGACGCACGAAAATTTGAAACGGTCAACTCATTTGCAGCTTGGAATCTCCACCTTCGTAGATAAATATAATTGATTGTAGCCTCGAAGCTAATGCATCGTGAAAACTGTGCAACATATATTTGGACACTTTACACATTTTCTCCCTGGATAATCCTCCTCCAACAACTTGTTCTCATCGGGTTAGTTGTCTTCTGGAGCTAATTTCTTCGCTGCGCTCTTAATTGTTCCACGAATAGCCTCCAACAGCTTACTTACATCAATTTCATTATTAATATCATCTTGATTATTATTACTCAAGTCGGTAAAGATTTTGAACCTATTTGAGATTTCAAGTTGGTAATCTGCTTTCATGTTCGGATTGTTTAATCGTTTAACTTTGAATTTCAGTTGTTTTGATCCCTTGCTTTCTCTGTTCGCGATGCATAACTTTTCCCTTACATTTGTTATCACTAATTGATGGTCGGTGTCACCTTCCGCTTCTCTGTAAGACCACGTCCATTATGTTGGTGTGTCTTCGTCTATCTACTAAAATGTGATCGATCTGGTGAAGAGTTTTTCCATCACGTTATTCACGTTGGAACCAAGTACATGCATTGTGTTTTAAGCGTTATGTAGATCGCGTATAATAAAAAATACCGAATCTAATTTTACCTAACTCGTCTTCACTCATTCGACATATTCGAGGTTTTTTGAGACAAAATATGTGTAGTTGTAAGTTATTCAAAAATGTTAGTCAAATCTCTCTTGACTAAGATAAAGTAGTACATCCTTTCTTACAACAGCAATTACCTCTAAAGGAGTCCGTTTTAAATGTTATGTACATTCCATATAATGAAAAAATACCAAACTTAATTTTAGCTAACCAATCTTCACTTGGTTAACATAGTGACTCTTGAGGCTTTTTGTGGTAAAATTGTGCCTTTTATAACAGGAAGTATCGTCATAGTTGTTACTACACACGGTGTTATATTTATTAAGTGATGAATAAGTCGACTGTGTATTTTAAGGACATAATAATCGCACACAGCTTTTCGTAATTCTTTTTAGATTGATAGTTGTTTCTAGATGATTATGGAAGTGTCTGTGATAATTATTTGCAAGGAAATAAACTATACATATAATATATTAGCTGTTAGAAACATCCTTACATTAAGTTTATCCGCTGCTAGCGCCTTGGGTCGAATACATGAAGTGAGTTTTAAATGTGAAGAGCTTCCTGTATAATTATAATTACATACTTTTTCCAAGCAAGCATACACTCTTTACCGCTTTCCCGACATATTTTTGATTAGGTGTTTAGCACAATACGAGAGATTCATTACACGAAATGACAGTACTAGAATCCTTCCTCTTAATGGCATACTTGTGTGTAAAATAAATTCACAAGATATTTATGTAAAAAATTATGAAATATGGCTCTTCGAAAATTATTTTTGCTTGGTGTTCATCGGTAGGTACGGTATTTATAAAAGTGTCTATGTAAATTATTTGTAAGAGAATGAGTGATATAAAATATACATATGACAAAGTGTGGGTCAATAGCTGGCTGACCTAAACCGAACTTTCTCTATTACTCATCCCTATGCTTTACCTTATGACGTCATATCAAATGTGTAAATCAAATTGAGTACGTATTTATGTAAAGGATTGTGAAATACAATTCTTCGAAACCGATTTTGTTTTGTTATGTGTCGCTATGTATTTATAGAAGTACCTATATGCATTATTTATAAGGGAAATAGTGGTATAAAACATACAAATGCTAAAGTATGGATCAATAGCTGTCTGACCTAAACTGAACTGAACTTTATCTATTATTCATCCCCACACATGATATTGTAAGGTATTATAATTAATGACGTCAGTCTAGCTGTTACTTCACCGCAGGATGCAATAAATATAACTAAATACAACTTGTTGCTCACTGAACAATAATTTGTCAGCTCAGTCTAAATTTAAAAGTGCTAAATTGCTTGGGCTTTATTTGGACTCAAAATTAGTATGGTCCTATCATATTGAGAGTATTTGTAAGGACTTAACAAAAAACTTATATTTGTTAAGACGACTTAAGTTCTTGGTACCTTATAATTACCTGTTATATTCATATTATGCTTATGTACACTCTAAACTCTCTTATGGTTTATTATTTTGGGGCAATGCATCCAATGTAGATGAAGCTTTTAAAGTACAAAAGGCTGCTGTAAGATGTATTGTAGGTTTCAATCCGAGAGAATCGTGTAGAGATGCATTCAAACACTTAAAAATGTAGACTTTACCTTGTATGTATGTGTTTCAATGCCTTGTTTATATAAGAAGCAATATCACACACTATAATTTAAGAGCAGACATTCATCAATATAACACTAGATATTCAAAGAATATGAATATACCTAGGCTTAGACTAACGAAAATGTCTAATAGCTATGTAAAGGTTGGAATCAAAACTTACAACTTATTGCCGGATAGTGTAAGATCTCTAAGTATCTCACAATATAAACTTAAACTTAAAAAGTATTGAAGGAAGCTGGAGATTATAATTTTCTTGAAATAGAAGACACTTTAAGAAATTTACATTAAAGGTTACGCTGATTATACTAGCTTGTTGTATGATATCAGATTTCAATATGTGACTTGTATGAATAATTGTATGTTTTACTCGACTTTTCTATGCATTTTAAGTGTCAAAGAAAGGAAGAAACAATAAACAATAAAGTAGTAGAAGTTAACGGACGATTTTCTGGTATACAAATGAATAAAACAAAAAGCAAAATAATAGTTTTAAATCCAGAATACAAGCAACATTATGAAGGTCTTAGAAATATAGTAAAACATGTTAAAATATGAGACATTGATTTCTATAGACAATTTATTGATACTGTCAAAGTCAATGAACGAAGATTGTTGGGAGTCATAGTACCAGGTATGTAAATATGAAACCGGAATTTGTGCATAGACGGCATTAGCTGTCACTGTTGTTACCCGAAAACTGCGTCCTTGGCGCCACTTGCTTGTTTTGATTGCTGATAACGATTTGCAACTCACAACCAGACAAGTTTCGTGTCATAGTGTAGTGATTAATAGCGTTGAACATGGCGCAATTTGTACCTACAAACTACGATGTGCGGACAGCATTGTTTTTTTTGTAACCATTTGAAGAAAACTGCTGCAGAATCGCATCGCATGCTTGTCGAACCTTACGGTGATCACGCTCTTAGTAATTCACAGTGCTATGCGTGGTTTAAAAAAATAATAAAAGTGGCGATTTTAACTTGAGAAACGAAAAACGTGGAAGACCACCGAAAAAGTTTGCAGACAGCGAATTGCAAGCTTTGTTGGATGAGGAGGTTGCAACATCAACTCGCCGATCAATTAAATGTGACACGAGAAGCAGTTTCCGTACGTTCAAAAGCCATGGGCAAGATTCAGAAGGTGGGAAATGGGTTCCACATGCATTGACTGAACGACAGCAAGGAAATCGAAAAACCACTTGCGAAATTCTGCTTGCCAGGTACGAAAGGAAATCTTTTCTCCATCGAATTGTGACTGGTGACGAAAAGTGGATCTATTTCGAGAATCCTGAGCGTAAAAGATCATGGGCAACTCCAGGAGAACCGGCGACATCGACTACAAGACCAAATCGCTATGCACGGAAAACAATGCTTTGTGTTTGGTGGGATCAGAAGGGAGTGATCTGTTATGAACTGCTGATACCTGGCGAAACCGTTAATACCCAACGTTACCGACAACAAATGATGGATTTGCATCAAGCTTTGCGTGAAAAACGACCACAATATGACCAAAGACAACATAAAGTGATTGTGCTTCACGATAATGCATCCTCCCACACAGCAAAATCGGTCATGGAAACGATTGCGACGTTTGGCTGGGAAATTCTTCCGCATGCGGCTTACTCACCAGACTTGGCGCCTTCCGATTTTCATTTATTTGCATCCATGGGACACGCACTTGCTGACCAGCGCTTCACATCTTACGAAAATGGCTTGATGACTGGTTTGCAGCACAAGAGGCACAGTTTTTTTTTTTTGGTCTGGCATCCACACATTGCCGGAACGATGACAGAAATGTATCACTAGCGATGGCCAATACTTCGAATAAATAATTATTAGCATTATAATCCAATCACTGTGTCTTTTCTGTACATAAATTCCGGTTTCATATTTACGCACCTGGTACATGAATTAGCAAAATACCAATTTTGTTTTGAATTTTTAATATCCCGAGTGAGATTTGTAAACCGTTTTATGGTAAGTAAATGGATATACTTGCTACAACTTTTTCCCCTTTCTAGTATAGCATTTGCACACTTAAATAAATCTATAATCTATTTTATATGGAGAGGACATGTACTGAATGTGGCAAGCTCCACACTATACATACCCACGTCACAAGGTGGAATACATTTAAAACACATAAAGTTGCAGGGTGACACGTTGTGACTACATCGAACCATTGTAATGTTACGATCTTCGCTTCCCTCTCTGGAAAAGTGCGTATATCGTTCATTACTGGAAGAAAGTTCTATTACTTCACCGATAAACATACAAAATTGGTCTAAAAATCACATACTTATCAGTTATATTCTTCATAATTACACATGCATTAATTGATCAAATTCGTATAGTGGATATGAACGTTCGACAATTGTATCAATTCCTATTGGAAAAAAATAAATACAACATCTCAATATGCACTACAATATCCTTATATTCAATATGACATAGTATGGACAAACTTAAAAGATTTAATTAGAGATCCGAGATTGCACAATGTATATTTTCAAACAATATACAACGTAGTAAATTGTAAAGCGATCAATTATGAAAAAGGTTTAAATGTTGATGCCAAATGTGCGAAATGTCAACAAAAGGACACCCTGCATCATAGAATAACTCAATGTGTAAACTTAGACAGCATATGAAATAAATGTATACAAATTTTAGAACGTATTACGAGAGACAAGTATAAACATCAAAAGCATATACAATTTGTAATATAAACAAAGTTTAAATATTTTCCTCCAACTCGTAAATTCCTGACGTGGTTCACGGCTCAAACTTTACAAATGCTCTTAATAGAAAGACAGCAAATTACTGTTAAGGAATATGTTTATCAAATACAGGCTCGTTTCTTCACATTACCTGCGCATGAAAGAATAAAACTATACGAACAGTATATAAGAGCTGTAACATAATAAAATAATTTAGTATAGTCTTGTTCCATTGCGTAAGAACTGTTAACTTGGAAATAAGAAAAGAAGTCAGATAAAAATGTAAAATTAAGTGGTCAATACGGTAGAAACTATAAAATATATACTGTTGTTTTTCCAAATTATATATTAATATCACCTCAACTTGCACACTATAAGTTTCGAGGCAATGTTATAAGTTCACTTTGTTTAGAATTTAATGCACTGTATTATGTATTTTGAAGTAATAAACACATTTTAAAAAAATGGATAAAGCAAAGAAGAGTTATTCTGAGTGTATCGGGTTCGATCCCATCTGAAGCTAGCATTTTTTTATCTTTTTAAAAATAAGAAATTATCTTTTATCTTCATTTCTACTTTCGAAATAAGCCCTTGTTTTGCTTCTTACCAAACATCAGTGAAATAGATTAGTTAAAACCAGATTAGCCATAAATTTCAAGTCTTCTGTTTATACAGAGATATATTATTATTATTATTATTATTATTATTATTATTATTATTAGTAGTAGTAGTAGTAGTAGTAGTAGTAGTAGTAGTAGTAGTAGTATTGCCTTTTCAGAATATTATATTGTAAATTCAAATTACCTTATTCTCAAAATATTACGAGTACCGACGTAATTGTTGTAATCTGTAGAACATTGATCGAGCCGACGTAATCAGCGTTGGCGTAGCACTCTCGTCCTGGGTTCAATCCCAGAGGTCGACTATCCTAAGTCCTAAACCCTGGGTTTCCAGGGTTATCCTCAGTCGCACCAGGCAAATGCTGGGATGGCACCTTCTGCATAGGCCCTGGCCGACACATTCCCGAATTCTTTCCCTCCACTATCCCGGCCTAAGCGTTAGATATCTAAAGATCATAAATAAAATTCAAATTTAGATTATACACGGAAATATTTGTGTTAGCTGTTTCCTTGTACAGAACAAAGCATCATAAATTATTGACTGATTCTGACAGGTTTTTTTTTTTCAAACGTTTCATCAACAACTATTATGTAAAATAATTGTATTGCTCTCAAACTTCTATATTTAACAACTTCTTGTTTACCTATATAAATATCTTCTATTTGTATATCTTGTATGATTTAGTACTGTATTAGCACTATGCTGTTCGTAACACATTAAAAAATATTGCATTACGTTATTATTACTAACACAAATGCAGTGATATTTCACGTTACTAATGAACGGCTAAATACAATATTACAATTCATGCATACTGGGAAGCATCGAGTACAGTGGTTCCGCCAAACCCCCCTTGTGAATCCGCAAAGTCTTGATAACACCCCCAACTTAAATATTTTTGCTGTAAAAATTCGGTAGAAACCGTACAAAACTTCACTTATACCCTCCCAATTTTGACTTTACACCCCCCAAATTGAAAATCCTGGTGGAAACACTGATCGAGTTACAGGTGATAAGCGTATACGATATTCTGATGATCATCCGAATCCAGAAAAAGAGACAGTAATCCTGTTGCATAAATAGGAGTTTTGTTGTAGTTGCATTTTCTATGAAGATTTGCTTCCGAAAAATTCTGTGTAATGTAGAATAAACATCCACACTTCTGGGATTAACGCCATTCTGTAACGAATATAGTATCTGTGTTACTACATTCCATGGCTGACTTACAGAAGTATCTGATTGAAAAGGTTCGGAGAGGAACCTCTGTGGAGTAGTGATTAAAGGGATGCATCATTATGTACTAAAATCGATCAGAAGATGGCAGGTACGAATCGGGTCACCGATACGTGCAGACAATTTCAACAGTAATTGAAGGTGAAAATATGGAATAAAAGACAAGCTATGATATAAGTTACTTCTTTTTCAACAACCATACGTCATCCAGTTCATTAAAATAATTAATTTATCGCAGTGTGAACGGGGTTGGGTAGAAGGTGGGCGAACTACAACTTCCCGACTACGCGTCGGTATTTTGATGGGGGTCCGACTTTGGCTGACCAAATGCCGGCGTCGCCTGGCTTGCTAGGATCCCTTAGGCGGGGACAAAGATGTCCCCGTGGTCGGGCCACCAGACAGCCGATGCTGTGCCGCTGTTGGCCCGACCATGCATGGGCGGGAAGAAGAGAATTGCTGATGGTGGGCTGTCTTTGCTGCGCCGACGGCGGCAAAAGACTGGTGCCTGTCTGGAAATGATCGGGCCAATACCGGCCAAAATGAGAGTTTTTCTGAAGGGCTTTTGCAGCCTTTGGGGATGTCCGCCCGACGGTCGGAAACCGAGTGCGGTCCGACTCTGACCGACTTCGACCCAGAAAATGGCTGACCTGGTTTTCTCCATTGCGTTATATCTCAAAATATCCACAATTACTTTTTGGCAAACGAAATGAAAAGTCAAACTAAACATCGATAAACGCGATACAATTTAGTAAATTACAGACAATCAAATATGAGGATAAAACTTGCATATATGTAAAATATACAAAGAAAGAAATATGTATAATACTGCAGTAGAAAAACTCATTTCAATAATCATGTTTTTATTTCGACTAATAAAGCTAGCTCACATTTGACCCAAAATAAACTACCATGTTTTACAAATAACATTTGTCTGAAAAATAAATTAATGATATACAACAATAATCCATACAACGCAGGATACTTTTAGAAACATAGTAATTATGTTATGCAGTAGCATTCGCCACATAACAGTTATGTTACAGTCCCTTACAAGTATGCTACAATAAGGTTACATCAACGTTGAAATATGTGATTGTTAAACTTACTGTTGTATGTTGCACGAACATTACAATGTTATATTTCTGAAACATTCCATTTTCATTGCGGTGATAGTTTTATTGCAACAGTCAGTCCCCCAGAACCAAAATGTCCGCTTGCAGCTAAATGATTCATGCACTGTGGAAACTTTT
The DNA here is from genome assembly GCA_022664845.1 of Lepisma saccharinum. Classification (NCBI taxonomy): domain Eukaryota; kingdom Metazoa; phylum Arthropoda; class Insecta; order Zygentoma; family Lepismatidae; genus Lepisma; species Lepisma saccharinum. The sequence continues at coordinate 34,780 of JAGDQP010004421.1, forward strand.
CAGAAACATCCTAAAGAAAGACAGGCAACCTAGCTCTATGGAAATTGTCAGCAACTTTTTTGATTAAACCAGATATCATTCAGTTTTCATGGGTACTAGAAATAAAATAAAGAAAGGAGCTTCAAGAAGGCTTCAAACACAGGCCGTTCAATTAGAAGCCTAGCGTCTTACCGACTGGAGCAAGATATTAGTAATAAGTCAACGTCATAGCAATGCATTTTAAGGGTCAGAAATCCGAAAACAAACTCAGTTACTCTCACTAAAATTTTAATGCACACCACAAAACATACCGAAAAGAATGAGCTGAAAATTTCTGCATCCACCCAATTAATGTAACCTATAGGGTTTTAGTGTAACCTATAGTTAGGATTATGAAACGTAGAGAAAGGAGCTTAGTTGTAAATGTTATGGTGTTATGTATCGGAAAGATAACAAAGTGACATACAGTGAACCTGAAAGCTACATGGGAGGTTGTAATATTTGCTGAGATTTGTCTGAGATGAAGTTTGCTGTATGGCAACATGGATCCCAGCATTGTTCGAATATAGAATTTATTTCCTTTAGGCATCTCAGGCTCAGGGTGAAATAGGGTTGGGGAGAATACGTTCGAACGTAACTGCCCAGGGTAGGATGGAGCGAAAAAAGAAAGTCAGATTTCCGAAAACGGGTATACCTTCACCCGATGAACACTTCTGAAATATAATAATAATAATAAATCACAGACATATTCAATCCACTAGTGGATGAGGCCTCTCCCCAAAGGGAGGAGTTGGTCTACTGCTCACACGCTGACCAGATGGGTTGGGAGAGGAGAGCCGAAGCTCTCACTGTGATCGCCACTGTCTTGTATTCACAGCAGCTCCCCAATTGTCCTCACGATGCTGGGTCAACACCGAAATTTTTTAGCTCCCACCGGGAATCGAACCCGGGACCGCTCGCACTGAAGTCGAGCGCGCTACCGACTAGGCTACGCAGGAGCTCACTTCTGAAAAAAAAAAAAAAAAAATATATATATATATATATATATATATATATATATATATTGGAAGTTATCTTGAGTTTGCGCATTAAGATCAAAGTTTGAATTTCTGGCTTACTTTTGTAACTTTCTCGGCATTTTTTATTTAGTTATTGAAATTCTCTAAAATGTTCGGGTAGCGATTAAAATGTTATGAAAGACTTAAAATATAACACATATTTTTCTTGTACCATTGATTCATCATCTTTAGTCTGAGCATGTGGGCTAAAATTAAGTATATTTTGCAGTATTTGAGTAATTTTCGTTGATTGTTATTATTCCTACTTTAATATTTAATACTTAACATATTCTAGTTTATTGTTTAAAATGTTAGTTTTTGTTAAGATTCAATAATTTAAGCAACTCTTTGCTAGTTCAGCGTTGAACTACCCAGGACTCACCACGAAGAGGTGGTTGCGTGTCGAGTCCCACCCGTGACCTTCCCATTACCCAACCACAATGACATATTTTAAGCTTTAAATTGACATTTGGTGTAAAAAATTGGACGTATTTTTCTGTCCAACAGTCTTACTTTTATAAGGCTCTCTCTATTGGCATGGTCGCAGACAAGTCTAGACGATGCTGTAACTTCTTTCTACCGCTTGAGTATGAGTCTGTAATCCAACAAGCACTTCTTTAGAGCCAGTATCGAATCTTTCAGCTTTTAATAGTTTTTGTAAGTCATTGCTTGATAAATGTTTGGTCAGAGGAGGTTCAGTGACTTTCACATCCTGCCATGAAATAATGTTAATATAATCAGATACTGTAAAATCGATTTTTGGGATTTCAAATACTCTTACTTCTTCAGTTGCATTATCACTTTCCTTGACTTTTAAGATTCGCTTTATGGCAAGTTGTCTTACATACTCTCGCACATCTATAAGCGTTGCGATGAGCAAGTTCTCCTGATGAACAAAATATCCATTATTCTGAATTTCTGTATTGGAAGAACTCAATTATGAAGAAAACTGAGTCATTTTCAACAAGTTTACCGATCCGTGTTGCATTTTATTATTTCGTTTGTTAGTGAACCAACCAGGGGCATATACTCTGAAAACAAATGTTGGTAGCTCCTTTAATTCTTCTAGTGGCGATTCTTTGCTTATGTACAATTGCAATATTCCGTTTGCTGTAGTAATCCACCTTGCGTGAGACAATGTACCTTGCTTTTAGTTTGCGAGATCACTTGGGAATTTTCCACTAAACACAGCTCTACAGATTTCGAGAACATATTGTTGATCTGCACTTAATCCATCTTATCGTCTCCGAAAGTATCTATATTGGTCGCTATTGGCTCAAATTTTACTGGTTTTAAAGGATGACAATTCTACAAACATTTTCCAATAGGCCCAACAAAGCCACTTTATCAAGATGTTTTTCCATTCAAATTTTCAATTAGATGCCTTAACGGAAGCTTATTTGCATGCAATTGGCAAGTAATCCATTGCAAAGGCGGCTCCAGACGTTTGTCTAAAGTTCGAATATCATTGTTTTTTCCTGTGCTTGTAGGTCATCCATCACAACCAATAGCAACTAGCTCTGACAACGTAATATTTTTATCACAAGTATATTTTACAATACAGTTGGCAATGCCCAAAGCTCTTTCAGATTGAGAAGTACAATAACCAATAAACAAAGATCCAGGTTCTTGAATAAGTGTAATGTGATTTTCCTCACACTTCCTTCTATGCACCCTACCATCATCAGTCTTCTCAGTGTATAATATTTCATCTAGTCTACCATCAAAATATAGAGTCTTCAAATTTAATTATTCACTTTCCTCTGTCTTCTCAATTTCTCTTCGAAGTTTCAATCTCTCACGACTAATCTTACTTCTGTCTATAACTATTTCTTGTGATGAAAGATTGCTGCTTTGAGGATTAGATGTAATGGTACTAGTATCTTCCATCCGAGTGATAGGCTCAAGAAAGATGCTGTGTTCCAATCCCTCACAGCGTTTTTATGCAAACTCTCTTGTTCCTTCAGTTTCCTATTTTATTTATTTCTTATCTGTGAAGTAACTTTCTTGTCAACAAATCCAATAGCCATTTGTCTACGCGATCTTTGATCCAACAAAAAATCTCGCTTTAATAGGGGTACTTTTCTGTTTGAATCACATTTACAAAGTTTGAAATCTTTACATTTGCATGCAGCTACATCAAACAACACACTTGATCTATTTTGGAAATCCAATACTTTTTTCTGGAAAAAGTCCTTGTGTTGGTCTCGTTTATAAGATGTATTTAACAGCCGCTGTGAAACAAGTTCTATACGTAACAAATCCAACACAGTTTTGCGAGAAATTGTCGGAATAGAAGCTTTGATTCACACATACTCTACTTTACTAAGTACAATATCTGCAACTACAGAAAAACTAGGGTTTTTTATAATTAATACTATTTTTTTCTGCGTCCCAAACATAACTGTAAAACTTTAACACATTCCCACGAGTGGATAGTAAAAACTCACCCATTTCTTTGCTGGTGCCAACGATGGGGTTATCATTCTTCCGTGCAACAACCATATCTTTTCAACTGACCAAAACCACACACGAAAATACAGAGCACTAATCACACAGAAACAAGCCTCTCTTCACCACAGCTGTCAGTGATATGAGTTAATTAAATCCACTTTGTCTTTGATAAGTAATCAAATCTACTTAGTGTCGTACTTCTCCCTCGCGAGATTCGATAATACAAAAGCACTTGCTGATAAGTACAGCTGAATATCATTTAGAGGTGATTTTGCGGTTTCTAAAAGTTGAATAAAACGAATGATGAAGAGTTAAAGACCGTATCAAAATTCAAATTGATATTTTAAACATAAAACTAGAATGTGTTACGTAATAAATATTAAAGTAGTAGTAATAACATAACTCAAGAAAAAAAAATACGAAAATAGTGCAAAACATCTTTAACTTTAGTCCACATATGCAGACTAAAGATGATGAATCAACAGTACAAGAAAAATATGTGTTATATTTTCAGTCTTTCATACCCTTTCTTAAAAATTGCACCCTTTTCCCAGGCCGCACTGATTGCAAGGAGTTAATCTCTCAGGGCTTTATGATACGTGGTGTTATGAGTATCGTCCAGGTATGAGAAATTGAGCACATCGTAGAACTTGTTTTCAATCCCTATTTTATAAAATAGTACACCCCTTTTTTCCAACCCCTAAGTAACATAGCAGAAGTAAGAAAGGCTATGGCTACTTTTTTTCAACCCCTATGTAACATAGCAGATATGGGCTATGCCTGCTTTTTTCATCCTCTAGCAGAGATTTCATAAAAGGGTACGAAGCTCTCTTTCAACCTAAATACCAACGCACGATAGCAGAGGGTATGAAGCTCTTTTTCAGCCCTTACAGAGGCTACGGTTTGGCCTCTATTTAACATAGCAGAGATTTAATCCCGCATGAACCATTTCCAGCCCGATTTAACATAGTAGAGATGGACTACGAACCCCTATGTAACACAGCACAGATTCTACGGCCCCTTTTTTATTCCCTTTTTAATATAGCAGAGATTTAACCCCACATTTTATAAAAGGCTACGACCCCAATTTAACATAGCAGAAATTACACAGGCAATGGGTTTACAAGCACATTCCAACACAGTCCGTAACAGGTAATTACATACACAACACAGAGGTTACGGTTCATCCCCTATTTATAAAAGACTGCGTCACCATTTTACAATCCCTATTTAACATAGCAGAGATTACAAAGGCTACGAACCAGCCCGTATTTAGCATAGCAGAGATTTCATAAAAGACTACGAAGCCTTATTAACCATAGTAGCGATTCCAACAGAAATCTGAAGTCAGTTTCTATACCACACCCTACAATCTAGTTAAAGGCAAATTTTTTAACGGTGTATATCTTGTAAACGGCTGAACATATCGAAGTTCTCTTTTCACCATCATAATCTATCTAAATACAAAGTTTGGTGATGACTCGACAAAATTTTGGCAATTAGGAACCATTAGGCCCCCATATTTCTAAAATGGCTCAAAATATCGCAAAAAATAAATCGAAAAATCTCCCCTTATAAATGTCTTGTCCCTTCTCATCATAATCTATCTAAATTCAAATTTTGGTAATGTTCCGACAAAATTTTGGCAATTAAGGATCATTAGGTTTCCATATCTCGAAAACGGCTCAAAATATCGCAAAAAAATCGAAAAATCTCCCCGACGAATCCCTTGTCGTTTTTCATCAGAATCTCTCTAAATCAAAATTTTGGTAATGTTCCGACAAAATTTTGGCAATTAGGAACCATTAGGCGCCGATATCCCGAAAAGGGCTCAAAAGGGCTCAAAAATAAATCGAGAAATGTCCCCTTCTAAGCATCTTGTCATCCAAAGTTTGGTGATGATCCGACAAAATTTGGCAATTACGAACCATTACCCCCATATCTCGAAAACTGCTCAAAATATCGCAAAAAATAAATCGAAAAATCTACCCTTATAAACTCCTTGTCCTTTATCATCATAATCTATCTAAATCCAAATTTTGGTAATCTTCCGACAAAAATTTGGCAATTAGGAACCATTAGACCTCCATATCTCGAAAACGGCTCAAAATATCGCAAAAATCAATCAAAAAATTTCCCCGTATATACACCTTCCAAATCCTATAAGTTTGGTAATGATGCGACAAAATTTTGCCAATTAGCAACCATTAGGCCCACATATTTAGAAAACGGCTCAAAATATCGCAAAAATAAATCGGAAAATCTCCCATTATAAACTTCTTCTCATTTTTCATCATAATCTATCTATATTCAAAGTTTGGTGATGATCCGACAAAATTTTGCCAATTAGCAACCATTAGGCCTCCATATCTGGGAAACGGCTCAAAATATAGCAAAAATAAATCGAAAAATCTCCCCTTACAAAATTCTTCTCAATTTTCATAATCTATCTAAATCCAAATTTTGGTAATGTTCCTATAAAATTTTGGCAGTTAGGAATCATTAGGCTCTGATATCTCGAAAACGGCTTAAAATATCGCAAAAATCAATCGAAGAATGTCCCCTTATAAACTCATCATAATCTATCTAATAGCAAAGTTTGGTGATGATCCGATACAATTTTGGCAATTAGGAACCATTAGCCAAAGGTCTAAGGTCAAATATTTAACCCTGTATATCTCGTAAACGGCTAGACATATTGAGATTTTGGTTTCACATTTGGTATGAGGGCGTTGAATACTACATGTGAAAACATTGGTAACATCGAGTCCAAAGGTCAAATCTGAAGTCAGTTTGTTAACTTTAGCCCCATGGTCGTAAAATAATGAAACTTATAATGCAATTTATGTAAGTCCCCTGGAACGTCAAATATGAAAACAAGTTCTTTCTACCTATTGTCGCTTCCAAGATATGGCTGTTCGAATTTTGTCGAATTTTAATATTTTAGACGCAGAATTCAGAAATTCGAAGATTTTATGTTATTCGGGTCGGTGATGCAAAATGGGAAATTTTCTTCTCTCTACCACTTACCCTTTCCAAATTTGGCAGTTCGAATTTTCGAATTTTAGACACAGAATTGAGAAACTCGCAAATTAAATGTTATTTGCCTTGGTGATGTAAAATGTTTGGTTCTCTCTACCAAATGTCTCTTCCAAGATATGGCGATTTGAATTTGTTGAATTTTGATATTTTAGACGCAGAATTTAGAAACTCGCAAAATATGTTATTCGTGTTGGTAATGCAGAATGTTAAATTTGCTTTTCGCTACCAAATGTCGCTTCCAAGATATGGCGGTTTGAATTTTGCTTTTTTGGCTCCAGAACTATGAAACTCGCAAATAATATGTTATTTGGGTTGATGATGTTTGCTTTTCCCAACATAGCAGAAATTACACCCTTCTCTCTAGCCAAATGAACAAAACCTTGAATGCATTTATTATTTCGTAGCTATCACTAGGCTGTAGGAAAGCGAGATAATTGTAATAATTGCTATATTCACTCGCAAATCTTATGTATGCACAAACACACAAGAAATAATATATTTGTCCTTTGACGACAAGTACATGTTTGGTATAGAATTCCCTAGATTATACAAACCACCGTGGTGTTGGAGGAGGTATTAAATGTGAAACTCCACGCTATTTCTTCAAATTGTACTTTAATAATCAACCCTTATAATTCAGTGTTATGGATGTACTATATTTTTCTTTCGACAAATTGCGGTCTGTATAAATATTTGTTGAATAAGAATAATGTTGGGCGAATAATGGCAAAATTTGAACCTCCATAGTGCTTCAGGGAGTATGGCGGTTCAAATTTTGCTTTCTCAGGGTTTTCACTAATCTTGTTTGGCGCCAGGACCCATTAGTGGTTGTTGTAGTGAATAAATTACCTTGAAAGCATTATATAGTGACTAGCAAAAATTATTAAACCCCTGTAGTGTTTGTTTAAAATATGGCATTTTTACAGCTAACAAAAAAATAGCGCGTGAAACGTTTTCCATCTTCATTGGGTAAATAAGACGCACAAATACTGTTTTAAGTAGAATTTAGCCTAATATTAGATGTTTTTTGCTTGAATGGCTAAATAAAATATACGAAACATGTGTGAGATATATTTTTCGACACATGTTTAGTGAGTGTTATGAGGATAGTTGATGTTTATCCTATTAAAGTACCACTTCGAAGAGACATTTTATTTTTTCATGTAATTTAGTCTTTCAGCTGTAATATACTGTGGAAAAAATTAATTGGGGGTAAAAAGGCGATAAATGTGAATATGTCACCCGCAAGCAATTTTCTCAAATGAAAGTTGTAAATAATTTTGGTGTTTGAATATATATTGAGAAAAGTGGCATTTTTAAGTAAAAAGAACTGTAATGAAACACAAAACGGGTATTTGGTGAAAGAGACATTTTTGAGGTGTTATTGAAAGTTGAATAATGTCATAATGAAGAGATCTTGCTTAGACTTTCTTAAGAGGGAACTTATACAGGTGTATATTAAATAGGGAAGTAAGGTTAAATTATTAAAAGATGTTCATATTTCACGTTTTGCGACCACATGGAGTCAATATTTACCGTATTCTCGCGTCTATAAGCCGCACATTTTTTTACAAAAATGCAGGTAAAAATCCAGGGTGCGTCTCATACACGCGAATTATTAGAAATATATACAAATATATGGTTATGCAACGCCGCGTAATCAAGGGTGCAACTTGTACACATACACATTATTTTTATAAAACTCTTCGAAATATTCAGTTTTCCCTATACTAATACTCAAGAATTACTGACAAAAACGGATTATTGTGCTGCCTCTAGCGTCGGAATGAGGAAGAAAATGTTCACGCGGCAAATAATGATTTTGGAGCGAATGGGCAGGCACCTATAGATCTAGAGGGCGGTGATACAAACACATGGCAACACAGCAGCGTGTATTTAACGACTGAGTAAAAAAATCCATTGTTGTTGGCAGAACGTTACACGGGAATTCGAAGGAAAATGTCAGGCAAACGATTTAGCTACGATGCACAGTTTAAACTCAAAGTTGTCCGATTATCTGAGCAAAACAGAAACCGAGCTGCGGCTCGTCATTTTGACGTGGATGAATCCAACGTGCGTTGGTGGAAAAAGCAGAAGAATGAACTTCAAGGAACAAGCGGCAAGAGAAAGGCATTTCGTGGAAAAGCAGCTAAGTTTCCACAGTTGGAAGAGAATGTTTTGTCATATGTGAATGAGCAAAGAAGTTGGTTATGCTGTAACTGTTGATATGATACGTTTCGAAGCTCGTGAGGAAGCTTCTCGGATGGGGATAAGCCGTGATAATTTTCGAGCAAGTGCGGGATGATGTACACGTTTTATGCGTTGGAATGGTTTATCACTACGTCGTAGAACAACAGTTGCACAACGTCTTCCGGAAGACTTTGACGACGAAATTTTGAAGTTTCAGAGATACGTCATTCGGAAGCGACAGGCTAACGGTTATACGTTCTCTCACATTGGTAATGAAGATCAAACACCCATTTACTGGGACTTGCCTATGTCTAGTACAGTTGCACGAAGAGGCTCTCGCACAGTAAGAATCAAGAGTATAGGTGGTGAGAAGCAGCGATGTACTGTTACGCTGGCTGTTCTGGCAGATGGAAGAAAACTGCCACCGTACGTTGTGTTAAAACGGAAGACTGTACCGAAAGACTTACAGCAGGGTATTGTTGTGCGCGCGCAGGAAAAGGGATGGATGTAAGAGAAGCTCATATTGGACTGGGTAGAAACAGTTTATAGTAGAAGAACTGGTGGTTTGCTGAAACCTAAGAGCTTGCTAGTTTGGGACAGCTTTCGATGCCATGTGACTCCTAGAGTGAAGGATAAATTAAAGGAGTTAAAAAGTGATGTCGCTGTGGTTCTTGGGGGCCTAACTTTCATCCTCCAACCCGTTGATGTTACTGTTAATCGCTCCTTTAAAAGTTCATTCCTGAGATTTTATAACGATTGGATGAGTACAGGAAATCATGACCTTACACTAAAAGGAAAGATCAAACGTCCCACTGTGTGTGAATGGATCCTGGCAGCCTGGGAAAGTATCAAGCAGCCTGAAACAATCGTTAAAGGATTTTTGAAGTGTGGAATATCCAATGTTCTAGACGGCTCCGAGAATGACATGATGTGGAATACCAGCGATAGTGATACCGGTAGTGAAGCCAAATGTTCTAGTGGTACCGACAGTGACAGTGAATAAGAGGTGCTAATGTGAATGTACCGACGAAAAATGTCACACAGAAAAAAATGTTCCTTTAGCAAAATAATAAAATTTTTGTCTGAGTGTGTACGGTATAAGTACTGTTTTCATTTTAGCTGCTTTCAAAACTAGAAATTTTAGGGTGGGGCTTTTATACAGGTGCTGCTAATACACGCGAGAATACGGTAAGTATTTGTAGCATGTATTTCAAGGGGAAAATAATAAATTTAGATAATCTCTACATGGAGGTCGAAAACTAACATTTGAAATACCTTTAGCATAATTTTAAGTAGAATTTAGCCTCTGAATTGTTATTTTTTATACAAGTTTTGGTAAAAAGACAAGGAACTTTTTGAATGAAACGAAGGTTAAACAGGACTAAAGGCTACTTGAAAGGCAAACTGGCAAAATATGGTCTGTTGCACCCCATCATTTCATTTATATAACATGTCTTTCTTTTCCGAGGTGAAATATTTATGACTAAAATGCTTTTAAACTAGCTGCAACTCGCTTTTATAGTATTTGTACATATATAAATAGAGATATTTTACTTCCTTTATAGAGCGAAAGAAGGTATGAATACTCTGCAACTACATGGAAAAGTGCTTGTCGGCTGATGGTTAATAACATTACCTAGTTTATATAGACATACTTACGCATTCCCAAAACCAACTTGGTTACTAGTAGGAATAGGATACGAGCTGTTCAAGGAGTGAAGAAGGTAACAGGCATATTTAAGTTAATTCTTTTTAGTCCACCTATAATACAGCCATGACATGTTGGGTCCATAAAAACCTACCCCTTTCTAATTCTACCAACATGTTTGGTTCTATTGGTCGTTTGCCTAAATTATTAATCCCTTGAGAAATAAAAAAATACCAAATCATTCAGCGTGTTCTATGGAGACAGTCGTGTATACCGCCGCAATAATAGTCTAATTATCGAATCCCGCCTCAAGACGCTGTGGCTATTTGTTTGAAAAGTGGTCCTCTTTTTTCTTCTGGTATTGAGTGGGGTCGCACTTTCATTTCGCAAACATTATATTATGGATCACCATTACTCGGCTGTACACTACTATTGAACAGAATATTGCCAACATAGACCCCTCCTTAAGAATTGGCAATAAGAACTTTACTGGTTATGCTCTCTCAGGACACTACCATTTCGTACCCATTGACCAAGTTTTAATTCACAAAACATACAATTCACAATATTGGGCTTCGTTAGAAAATAAAAAAAAACTCTGCATGCTTTTTAGGTTGTATTAAGGGCACTTTTCCATTGTGGTGTAAAACTATTCAATGGAATTCACTCACTGTTTAACTATTTAATAATAATTACATGCAATCAAGTTGTCGGAAATTTATATATGCGTGATTCTACAAATTTAATAATGCAATTCTACCCCTGGGTATAAAATTGGTAAGCATTCTTGCGCTCTCTTTATTTTTAAAATTAACTGTTGGATGGTGTTTGTGTTTTAAAGTTGGGTCAAATTGGTCTATTATGCCATGAAAAAAATGTTTTACATACTCTAAAATGGGTTATTATTGACCACAAAATAGAATGCATCATATTTTGTGTGTTTGGATATTAATATTTAGGGTTTAATAGTTTTAGTGCTTGTCCAATTTAGTAGGCATACATATTTTTAAGTTCTTTTGGTTGCTATTTTTAAAAATTAGCAATAGTGAAATACACAAAAAAAAGAACTTCTAGAAGGTTAGGTGACACAATTTAATGCCATAATGCTAAATTATTTTGCTATTAGACGTCCACGTTTGACTGTAACAGTTATAGTTAAAAGAAAGTAGTGTTCCTATAATAACGTGTAATACTAACAGCAGTAATTTATTTTTAAATGCACCAAATAATAACTATTCTCAACTTGAAAGTCCTTTAGCAAATATCTCACAGTGGACGGTTATAGCTGTTTATTATGTCCACAAACACAGGAAAGCGTTTTTAACAGTGATAAGTAATTTCGAGTGTTTTACTGTTTTACGTTTAATTAAATTAAAATTTTAAAAGAGAAAATAATATATTATTACTTGTCTCCCATAAATAGTAATAAAAGTAATATTATTATTTTATGTCATTTGAAGTTTTATTATTAGTTCTTTTGACAATGCCAATATTTCTAACAATGTCCCTAATTTTATTGTTAGTGCTAATTGCCAAGTCAAAACAAGAAATAAAACTAATAAACCTAAAACTGTGTGGGGTTAATAGGGTTAAATAGGGAATGGATCGTAGCTTCTGTAGCTTCGTAGCCTTGTGCACTATCTGGGATTAATCTCTGCTATGTTAAATAGGGATGATAAAAGAGGTCGTAGCATTTTATGAAATTTCTGCTATGTTAAATAGGGCTTCGTAGTCCATGTCTGCTATGGTGCTGTGTAGGGATGAAAATGAGCTTCGTAGTCTTTTATGAAATATCTGCTAGTGGGTGAAAAAATGTGCAGTACCCTTTTATGAAATCTCTGCTAGGGGTTGAAAAAGGGTGCCGTAGCCTTTCATAAAGCATGGGAAAGTATGTTCGTAGCCTTTTATACATTGTAAACAAAAACGGATATACCGCGTATCGTACAGCCCTGGAAAATCGACTCCTTGATATCAGCCAGGTATGTGAAAATCAACATAGGGGTTGGAAAAGGGAGGCGTACTCTTTTATAAAATAGGGTTTGAAAACGAGTTCTACGGGGTGCTCAATTTCTCATACCTGGACGATACTCATGACACCACGTATCATACGATCCTGAGAAATTAACTCCTTGCAATCAGCGCGGCCTGGGAAAAAGGAGCAATTTTTAAGAAAATGTGGTCAAGTGAAGCCCTTCTACTGACAAAGTTAAACAAATAAGCCAGAATTTCTTCAAGCGTAATGCGCAGACTCAAGATGGCTTTCAATTTTTTTATATATTTTTCACAAATGCTAACCGGGTGAAGCCACAACTACTGACAGATTCCCGTTTTTTGAAATCGGATTGTCGTTCTTTAGGTATCATCCCGGCGTTTGGCTGGTGTTGCTCAGAAAAAGACTGAAAAAAATTGTCAGGGTGGGTGACGTCTTACTCATTTAGCTCATGAACTTCGAAAGCTCGTTAACTAAGCAAGCTAGAGCTTCTCGGTCCAAGCATGGTGATTAGTGCAAAGAGGCAAGATAAAATGCAAATTTTCAGTAATAGACGTTTGAAGTTAACAAAATGTTCTAATATATACAAGACTGTATGGAGTACTTAGACACATTAATTTCTATTAAATAAACAAATATTTAAAAAAGAACTTCACAAAAATAACTTGTAACATTATATACAAAACAAATCATATGATCTTCTTAATAATGTGTCCATCGCCTCTCATTTTGTGACATCTCTGCAAAGTGTTTGGGCAATCTTTGACAGACCTGCGGTCGATTCCGTATGCCCTCCCACTACTCATGGATGTGCTGTAATAAATTTTACCTGGTTCGTTCCTGCCGTGGTTCCCACTCGTTGACTATTAAGCTCCATACATTTTCTATTTGGTTCAGATCAGAGGAGTTAGGAAGCCAAGCTAATGTTATCACTCCTGGGTGACGTTGAAACCACGCTGCAATCACCCGAGATGTATGAATTCTGTAATTGTCCTGCACCGTTGTTAATACTCGAAGTTCATCTACAGAGTAGATTGCTCGAGCCTACGGAAGAAATACATCATCTAGTATGCCTACATATTCTTCTCAATCGATTCTTGATTAAACTTTCGCCCAATTCTGCAACACCGGTACTACTCATCCAACCCAAACAGCTCCTTTCACTCTACCCTGTCCTTCCCATACGTATTTTGGTTCATATCTTGTGTTATTTGGTCGTCAGTCTGTTATGTGCCCTGAATCATCAGAACTAAATACCTTCTTGTCCGTCCAAAATACTGTGCTCCAGTTTTCCGGTGGATGGTTGATGTGCTCTTGTGCAAATCTAACAACCAATTCCCTGTGTCCTGCTGTTAATCTTTACTATAAAAATACGTATAAATTAATATTAATATATCGTATATAATGTTGTAACGGTTGTAGCCAATATATATATATATATATATATATATATATATATATATATA
>JAGDQP010004421.1:48706-78020 GCA_022664845.1 Lepisma saccharinum
GTTTATGGAAGCTGTGTATAACTTACAATCTATTGATATAAACGAAACAACATTTGGTATGTGAAGTTATGTTTCATAACATACGTAAAAAGTGAATTTTCAACAATAATTTTTATTAGTTAGCTATTGAGACATGGTATCCTAATTTTAATTTACTATATGTTGGTACCAAAGAAGCAAATATGGCCTTAGCCTGTCGCAAGGTATGACGTCCCTTAGTGGGTACTCATATCAAACTAGTAATGACGAACGATCAGGGAGCAACGATCATGATAAAGATAGTAAGGAGAAAATACCTGGCTTAAATGCTATGAGGCAGAACTCTGTCATGCACTCAATGAGTCGGTTATTCCGTGATGCTACAGTCCTTAAAGCGCAACATTGCACTATAGCTAACTTGTCAAAAGATAATCCTTGGATTTTAGGTGCTATCTACGAAATGAGATGTGTAATATTGGGTGAGATAAATAAAGTATCGGTTGATATGAGATCTGACCTTAAATCTAACAATGATAGTTTTCAGAGTGCAACGAACAGGAAGTTGAGTGATATTTTATCTTTTAGTGAGATGAAATTTTACATGTTAAACAATCATTTAAATGAATTAGAGGCTTCGTTTCCAATTATACAGCAAAGAATGGTTTGTGTAGAAAGAGAGCTTTTTGGAGAGTTCCGAATTATACAAGAGCGAAATAAATAAAATGATGTTAAACTCAGCGTTTGGAGAACGTTGAAAAGAGACTCTACAAAACAGAGAGAATGCATCAGGCTCATTGTCAGATGAGAAAACCTTCAGGTGAAGTATGATCTTCCAAGGTCGATGCGTGTTACAGTAATTCTGGACGTAGTGACGGGAATGATTTACAAAGTCCTAATCAAAGAGTCCCCCAGAGATCTGGACGAGTGTCTGAAAGTTGGATAGATGATGTGTCTAGATAATAGGAGCGAGAGTTCAAAAGTCAGGATGTAATTAATTTAAAGGCATTTAATCCACGTGATTTCAAAGATATACTACAGTGAACAGTTACACCGGGAGAAAATAATCCATTATATTACCTATAGCAATTAACATCGTACTTTAGTTGTTTGCATCTTGTTAGTAACGCTCTGCTCGAAGTTGGTTCTGTTCGAGGTTGCTTTTTCTCCATCGTGATCAAATCTATAGTTACGGGGAATTTTATACACTATTCCTACAATATTATTGTAATTCTAAAAGCGTGAAATAACAAAAAGGCATGATTAAGAACACAAGACTGGAGTGGTCAAAGGATAATGAGTTTGAATAACAACTTTTTTAAGTTGCTGCAAAATTAAAAAATATTGATAAATATGTCTCAGTCGTAAATAATTAATACAATAATTAGAATGTTATCTATACGAATGCAACGTGAAATGGCAACAGTTTCATTTTCACATGTTGATTTGCTAGAATATGCCCATAAGATTGATGAACTTATGTAAAAATCGGAAAATAATAGAGTTCTACCAAAATCTGGTAATACTAAATCTGGTAATACCAAAATCTGGTAATCAAGCAGGACCCAGCAAGGGTATGCCTGGACGTCCGAATTATATTAATTTTCAGACAAATATAGATAAGCATCGGTGTTTGGAAGAAGCGTGCGGTGTAAATGAAAAGGTGAATCTCTGCCAACAGATTATTCTTGATGGAACTGTTTAATCTGGACATAATGAATTAGGTCATTCGAAAGCGACTACTGAAGTTAAAGATACAGAAATGCAAAAACTGGATATATAAATATGCTAAGAGTATAGAAGATAAAAATGCTACTAAATCTTCACAAACTTCATCTGAGTTAGACGTAGAAGTGTGTACACAATTTTGGAAACTGAAGGACAAACATCTTAAGGTATTTTACATAAAGTTTCTGTTCAAATTGGTAATGTTCAGATTAGTTTTACTTGACACTTTCGCATCATGCTCGATAATTTCTAGGCAACTGTGGAAAGGGATACAGGAGGCACATCAAGGAGCAAGACTGGATGGGACACATTACTTTGAAAGCAGTGGATCAACATCAAGTTAAAATTAAATGCAAGTTGCGTGATTACGTAATTGTGGATAAACATCTGGTACCATGCGATTTCTTAATTATTGAAACTTGTCCATGCGAAATGCTTCTTGGTCAGAGTTTTCTAGAAAATTGTGATATTGTTACATGGGATTACAAAGCTTTAAAAATAATCTGAAAATTTAAAGATGATATCAACGTGGTCGAGAATGGTTATAAAGAAATTGAAGCTTCCGTTGAAGACAAACATATGGAGGTGCACAAAGACGATAATCAGCATAAGGTGACAAAAGGGGATTAAAGATATTAAACCAATGCCTCAACGTAGACCTAAACATAAGAATGTTAATGTGGTAAGTGGTACGAATGGAGGACAAATCTTAACTAAAACAATCAATAATCTAACAACAAAGCCATGCGTACTGGCGGTGAGTGGTGAGTATGAACAAGAAGAAGACCAGTGTGTCATTCCTAGAGTAATTTTGGATAAATAATATAAATACTGATAAGTTTCCGGAACTGGAAAAAATGCACAGCAAAGTCGTTTGGTTGAAACACGGCTTTGACCCAACAGAAATACAAGACTTCGATGACAAATGAAGAGCAATAGGAAAAATGAAAAACTTTGCATTTTATATTTGATAAAACTCTTGTTACTTATTTTAACCGGGGGCATTTATAACGTTACGTAAACCTTCGCAATCTTACCCCAATTGCTCTTAGGATCTCTTATTCAAGGCTTGAATTGGCTTTTAATTTACAATTGTGATTTCTCATTATGTTGACAGAGTTATCACGGACTTGCTATGGAGCAATTTCAAGATTCAGAAACTTACATGAAGATGCGATATATAAACGATATGACAGAAGAAAAAGAAAAATGACAAGTGAAATTACGAGGCTTGTGTATAGCTTAATTAATTTATTTTATGTCAAATGAGTTTTGACGTGTTATCTGCGAGGTAAATATGTTGTATTTTCACAAAGAAGAAGAATTCTTCTTACTCTAGTATGAAATGAATAATTTATCGATCCCACACGATCATTATATGTCTTACGAAGGATTATCGTAACAAAGTAAACACTTACTTTACACTTTTGTAATATGTTGAAATACTACATTAAGTATTTTAATTATCATAGAATGGTATTTAAGGATTTCATTTTTTCTCTAATGTGCTTAGAGTATCCGAGAGATACAGAAATCCATTCTGAGTAGAGAGATTCCTTGAATGTTATCAACTAATTTATATTTGAGCTAGCCGAGTGAGTTGAACTATTCAGCTCTGTTTTACATTTTCCAAGTAAAATACCTACGTATAGTATTAGTAAAAGGAGTGGTACTACGAACTCCAGGTCTCAAGCAAACAGAGTAAATCAAGACAGATAATGTTGCAACCTCAAAGCGATGTTATTGAAATTACGGCCAACCGAAGCAAACTGTTACAAGTTCGTTGATTAAGCGTTATCGGTTGAAAAATGGTACGTTTAATTTTAAATCACAATTTAAACAAAGACTTGATATTGTTGATAAGATGTTAGTTCAACGTGGGTTCAACTGTTGTTTTCAACTACGGTACAGTTTTAGTTTCATGGGATTCTATCTAATTTAATGGAATATAATGTGTAAATAAAAGGTAATTGAATACCATTAATTATCATTTTTTGTGCTCTTATGCATGTTGAAAACGCATTAAATTTCAATGTATATTCCGTCATTAATGTGACATGGTTTTAACTATTATATTGAACTGCGCTCTAGATTTTCTTTGCAAGTTAATTGCATACAAATTGTTCTTAAAAGTGAATAGAATAAAATTAAATATGTTTCTCATGTTTCCATTTGCGTGTTGAAAACAGACTGGGTTTTAATCCAAGTAGCAAAAGCTTGTTGGGCCAACGAAAATCTGATTGCGTGTTTTGACGTAAAATGGTTCGGCCTACGTACTGGTTGGCCGTTGGTTATAACGTTGGCTCTAAAAGCGATACCAAACGACCGGATGTAAGCAAAACAGCTTTTTGGTTTATGGTGGCTTTATGTTGTATCAACTAGGCAAAATGTCCCCAATGTTGACAAGAATTCAAGTTAATAGTGGTTCTCAAGAGTCCAAACAAAGTCACGGTGGACCCAAAGTACTACTGCCCTATCTGTTTGCTTAATATACTTGGTAAAATGTTTAAAAAGCTGATTGTTAGTCGTATACAAACGAAACAAAACCTGGAGAATAGCAATGTGGATCAGCAAGAGTCGATCCACGGAGAATGCTGTCAACCGACTGTGTGATGTAATAAAGGATTCAAGGGTGTGTAGTACCAACACAGTTAGCATTTTTGTCGATATTGGTGGCGCGTTTGATAACGTGTGGTGGCCGGCGATACTCAATAATCTGAAGTCCATCCCCATTTCTAACTATCTATAGAGCACTATAGTTGATTATTTCAAGCAGAGGAAAGTAGGATTTGAAACAGCTGGGGGTCTGTGACTCGAATCTCCACGAAAGGTTGCTGCAGGGATCCGACTGTATGGGACATTTTGTTTGAGGCATGCTTATTGGAATTAAAAGATAATGAACATATACTAGACATGGTAGAGTATGCGGACGACCTTGTTGTATTAGTAAATGGATATTCAAGGAATTTAATAGAGAAGAAATTGGATAGTGTTATTAGAACACTTTATGATTGGTGTTCTCCGATAAACTAGAATTATCAACCAGTAAAACAAAATATGTTATACTGGATTTGAAATTAAAACTGAATCCCATTGTGAAAATGAATAATAGAACGATACGCAGAGTCACTAGTATAACTTATTTGGGTGTCGAAGTGGAAGGACTTAAGTTTAGTGAACACATAAAGGGAGTAGTGGCAAGATTTTTAAAGTCGGTTAACCGTATTATTACGCTGGCATTGACACGTTACGGGTTTCTATTAAGGACAATCAAATTCTATTAAAATGCTATCTTGGTTCGATTCCTTCGTATGGCTCGAGCGTATAGTGTTACAGGCTGCCACAGAATAAAGTTCTTGCGGAAATAGTAAACAGTGTGCAAAGGAAGCTTTTAATCAAGTTGACAAGTCTCATTAGGACAGCTCCTGTGGATTCGATTCAGGTTGCTTTGGGAATTCAACCACTCCATTTGCAAATCATTAGTCGGGGTGTGCGATATTTCCTCAAAATCGCAGACTTTCGCGAAATTAAATCGGTTGACAAAGGTCTCCCTTAAATCTGTGGAGGAGCTGAATGCTTGGATTGTTCAAAAGTGCAGGACGAATGGAATGCAAGTGTGAAAGACTTTGGGATTTATTACCCAATACGCACGAAAGACAAGAATTGACATATTTAAATCCGGAGGCTGGGCTCTTGCAGTTCCTTACTAGTCATGGTCTCAACTATGAAAAGTTGTATGCTTTGAGACTTAGAGATAATCCATGGAATGAATGTGGAAAAAAGTGTCACCCCAACATGTCATTCTATTTTGTCCTCTTTTGACGGAAGAAGGGATTGATTTGTGGCGTGGTAAACTGCATGGTGTCGCCATAAGGGACATTCTACGAAATAACGTGTTATGTGGGTTTGCTATGTAGTCGAATTTCGAAATTATTTTGGATCGTTTCATACTTAATAGATAACTATTTTAGCGAGAGTAGTTTAGGTTTCAGGACTCAGCTTGTTTGATTGACAATGTTTAACACTTATATATGTTAACGTTAGTTATTGGGTTGAGTTACGTAGTAGTTATAGAGATAAAGTTAGACTTTTGAATTGTGAGCAAATGTCAAGTATTCACTTGGGTGGAATAGACCTTGTTTGGGTGCTTCTGATGCAATAAGAGAGCCGTGGACAATTAGTATTTTGATACCTGATATTTTCCTACTATCTATTTTGACTCATTTATTGAGTTACTGAGTGTTGTGGGATGGATGACAACTGGCTCAGGAGGTGTTGGCTAGGATTTTGATTGGTTCTGATGGTAATTTTATTGGTTTTAATATTTACTTTATCATTTTTCGAATATTTGTTATGTCCTATTCAAGTAGTCTGTAATAATGATTATCAGTAGCATCCGGGAATGGTATCAATTTGCTCCAGCGTTTTAACTTAGGTACAGAAGGTCGACCAGTCTATATGTGTCCGATTTGAGACCTGCACCCCTGCTCACACAATCGACTGATCGGAATGATTCAAACAGTAACAGGAAACCAATGCCTTCTAGTATCACGCCAAGGTCGCGTGTGTGTGTTGTGTGAATCATGGCACCCAAGGTGAACGGATTTTGGGAAGGCTACATGGTAGCACTTTTCTACGCCAAGTTTTCCGTGACACAGATTCAGAAACAGTGCAGGGAAAATGGTTGTGCATTGGGACCAACAACCATCAAGAACATAATTAACCGACATAAACACAAAGACGTTCCAATACTTCGTTCACCCACGAAAACGATCGTGTACTGCGGTGACGCCACCTATAGCTCGGAAGTTGGGACGAATGGCCTTACAGGAAAACCCTCCTCCACAACGTGTGATAGCAAGACGAGTTCACGTGGCACAATCGACTGTGAACCGCCACGTACGTAACAAATTAAAGCTCCAGATGGTGTTTAAACGTCATGGAATGCCTCTACTGCGGCTCATCAGAGGGACAGAAAAACCCGCTGCAAGCGCCTCTATGAACGCCATCTATCCGGGGACAAGTGGAAGTTTGTAGCAACACAAGATGAAGCATGGATTTATCTAGCCGATTGTGGCAAAATTCGAGCCGTAACATACACCCCCAGCGATGCAAAAATATGTCCTGCTTTCATCCGCCAGTGCAAAGCAAGTTTTTCGAAGGGCATTTTGGTTGTCGTGGGATACTGCTATGAAGCCAAGTTAACGATTCGCCGAGTGCCTAACAACTGCAAGATCAACTCCGCATTTTATCAGCAACATATTCTCACACCACTAATTTATACAGAAAATCTGCCCAGTTTGTATGGAAATGCAGTAAATCATGTCCGTGTGCATATGGATATGGTCTCATCACATACGTCGTGTTCTACCAAAAAAAAAATCTTTGCAATGTTACCCTGCAACGATTTTCCGGTTTTCCCGCTCTCCTACTACAATGTAGTTGTGTGAAGCAAGTCAGTGTTGTCTTGCAATATTGCAAAGATGGATTTTATTTACTCGGCTGTTTCTTCGTTGAAGATAAGAGGTAAGTAAACTAACCTAACATGACAAAACTGTGTCGTTGTTGAATATAAATTTTTGATAGGAAAACGCTTTATGTTGTAACTAATGTTTCGTTATGATGTTATCCTTGCAGTTTGTAACTGATGTTCGTTATGATCTTATACTTGCAGTTTGTAACTTAGCAGTTTTGTTCTTTTGTGTTTGACAACATTTTTTTTAAAGTATAAATACATTATTTCGTATTTGTATTATCAACTTTCGTGTTTTCCGAATGTCAATATTTTTTGTTTTTGCATGAGTTCTTGTTACATTGCGAGGTGTTTCTGGTACATAATAGCCTTTTACACATCATGAGCTTTTCAAATACAGGTTTCGTTTGCATGATTGCACTTTTGCATCTTGTTTCAAGAGCAGTTGTGATGTTATGTTGTTCTATCAAAAAAGATCCTTGTAGTACAAATATCTCATAGAGAGAATGTTTAAGTTTAGGGGAAATGTTTTGTTTTTTGTAACCAGTGCGTAACAATCACACTTTCTGGTACGGAGTAAATCTAAGAGGCCTCCTCCGTTACTTTTGTTAAAGTAAAATCCAAATACATGTAAAACTCACAAGCTGCAAGTTTGTCGTACAAGAAAAAGCAATGTCATATAGTAACTTTTAATCAATGCAACCATTGCGCATCTGTTCTGCGCAGGTTAAAACTTTTACTATGACGTCACAGCTTTTTTGAAAAATGATTGTAATATATGGACACTGTGGGTTTTTCGGATCAAATGAAAGTAAATAACTGGCCTGGAGATATTATTGTGAATTATTCGCTAAACCTAAAAAGTGGAAAGTGATGACCCTAGTATAAAGAAGAGGAGTGGTGACACTAGCATAGTGGATAATGACAAGACTAGTATGAATATCGGCATTGAACTTGGTACAAAAGAGAATTCTAGTGAAATGCTTAATATTCGTATTAAACAGTAAATGGTTGATCATCATGTGGATATGATGTTTGGGGCTGGAACAACTAATGACTTAAAACCTCAGTGATCGACTAAAAAACTATCCAAACTTTGGTTTTCGAATCCGTGAAATCATCATTAATTCACTATTCAATAGTATGCATTAGATTATCATTTCTTGCACTGATTCAAAAAGAGAAGTTTTATCTACACATATTAATATCACATCTCATTATGTCCCTTAAAACTAAACAGATGACAAGCTCAACTTCAACAGTCTATTTTTGGTAAAATTCTAGTTCACATTGATTCTCGTTTATAAATCCAACAAGATTCAAGATGATTGACTTTAAGGTGGCGGGGATGACAATTTTATCCTCTACCTGATAGTGCATTCTACCCCTTGACCTTTAATGTGTCATCATCATCATCATATACAGTCGTTTTCTATCCCGTGTTGGATGAAGGCCTCCCCTTTTTTTCTTTCCACATATTTCACTCTGTTGCTATCCTTATCCATGTAGCTCCTAAAAAACGTTTAATTTCATATACCTATCTTTCATTTGGATGTTGTCTCCATTTTTTCCTCTGCGAATCCAATGTAGTACATTCGTCGTCCATTTTCCATCTGCTCGTGCATATATGTGACCGACAGTTCAAAGTCTTCATATATAGGTTCAATCGAGCTGCTTTTTCTGTGTTCTGGCAGTCTATGGTCTAAACCTAAGCATTTTGATCCCCTGAGTTCGTACATGATTGGCCACGAGCTTCATTTCGTCCTCTGGGTAATGAGGTCCTCCGGTACTGTTTTTTTACTTTCTACCATCATGTGATATGATGCAGACATTTAACTCACCGTGCTGTTTGCTCATGTGGGTAAATAAGCAAGCCATCCATATTTGTTCGCCAAGTAGTTGGTCTGGGTACTAACAAGCCCCAGGACGTAAATGTATAAATTACACATTAGGCGCCTATCTTGCTAAATTCCCTTAAACCTTAGCAAAAAATAAATTAAGGACTCTCCTCCTAGTTATTAACAAAAGTCTTGTGAAGCAACAGTCCTGGTTTACCGGCCCCTTCTCGGTTTCCTGACCCATTTAATCCGTGTTTGTTTATATTTTAAATGTTTAAATGTTTAATGTTTTTCATAAATCACATTTTGAGTGCTTGTTCTTTTGAATCAAACTTTAACTCTTAATGGATGAAAGCACTTTTAAAGTAGTTTTCTCATATATCTTACTTCTCTGCCAATTATGATAAAAGAAAAAACAAGCACTGTTAAACAACAATAGGTTTAATTGTGAGATACTTAAAATACAACAACTTGGGAAGCTAGTTGCTTTCTTAAATTATTGCCAATACCGATAAATATCAACATTTGTGTAAACCATTACAAAATATTTCAACAAACTTCTCCACACAAAGGGTTTATAATAACACATACTCCATCCAACTCAATAAATATCATTTTGTAAAAGTGGTTCCTTGTAAACTAGGCATATTGTAAATATGTTCTGGGGCCTGCTCGATTCCCAAATATAACAATGTGTGGCTTCTTTCTCTTAAATATACGAAGTTTACCTTTAACCTTAAAATTAAAAGTGTCAAAGTAACATCTAAACTTCAATTAACCAGAATACACATTTCATTCCAAAACCTGTTAAAATAACAACATGTCTCCCAGGCTTCCATCATCTGCTAGAGCTAATGGACTCAATCTTGTGTGAGTGTATTCATCTACATTTTTTCATAAAAGTTAAAGATGTACCTGTCGGAAACAATTCCATTTCAGCAGGGACTTATTTAAAAAAATGGGTCCGAACCCTCAAAACTCAGTTTTCTTTAGTCACCTGCACACTCCAATGCACTTAAGTACTTTTAGATTTCTAATTTATAGTGGAATATAATATCTCGGGGGAGGGGAAGGGGGAGGTAGAGTCCTCAAATGGTGTTTTTGATCTTTGCCGGTACAGATGCAAAAGTTGACATGACTAGTAAAATTTTCACATCTTAGTCGATTTATACTCCCCGGGTCCGTTTTCACGACCCACAGGTCCCTGGAGGTGTTCGTTTAATTTAATTTTATTAATACTTTGTATTCCCTTTTATTTGACAGTATTTTTTCTTTTCCGGTCCCAAGAAATCAAAAGTTTCATTTTCTATCTTTCAGGGCCCCTAGGACCCGCATAGGGCCCTCGTAGCCATGCGTCATTACTGTTTTATTATTCTGTTATATGTTCTACAATTTGTAACCATTTTTGGTCCAAAAAATAAAAACTGGTTTTCCATGTTTGGCACCCTCTAGAGCCTACTTGGGACCTAAAAGTGTTCCCCAACAATGATGTCTTATTAGTTGTATGTTTTATCATTTGCAGTTTTCTTGTCATCATTTTAAAACAATGGGTCCTGGAGTTATTTACAATCTGCCAGGGTCATATGGCACCTGTATCGTACTGTTCACTGATCTTTGCTTTCAACATTATTTATTCACATTACAACACTAGCTATGTATAGGTCCCAAAAGCACTTGCATCCCGCTGGGCAGGGTCTGGTACAACATTCGCTTATTATTTTTAATTTAAATCATGTGTGTTCATCTCGTTACACATTACACATGTTTATATTTCCACTTGTTTTGAGCCTGTCGCATAGCACTTGAGGCCCCCTACACGTTTCGATCACATTAAGTTGTTCCAACCCACTGGCCAACCAGACTGAAGCACTATACCATTTGTTAAAAGTCCCCGGTTCAAGTCCCGCAGGGCCCCATTGGTGCCTCCTAGCCATGACACAGCACTGTCTTATTATTCTCTTCTATGTTCTACAATTTGCGACCATTTTTCGTCCTGAGGATTACAAAGATCCATTTTCCATGTTTCCCAACAGTACTGTCTTCTTACTTAGTTGTATGTTCTACAATTTGCGACCATTTCTCGTCCCAAGGATTCAAAAGATCCATTTTCCATGTTTTGAGCGCCCGGAGGGGCTACTGCTTACCTAAGAGTGTTCCCCAACTGTAGTGGCTTGTTACTCTGTTGTATGTCCTATCATTTACCGTTTTCTTGTCGTCATCATTTTACAATAATGGTATAAGAACTTTGAATGGACCCTGGGGGTTATTTAGGACCTATAAGGGTCATATGACCCCTATATCGTACGGTTCACTGCGCTTTACTTTAAACATTACAAGACTAGCTATTATTACAATACTAGCTAATAGTGCTTTCTATAGGCCCAGGGGCACTTGCCGGCTCCGGGCAGGGTCTGGTATAACATTGACTTTTTATTTTTATTTTAAAGCTTGCGTGTTCATCTCGTTACACATTTCACAAGTTTATATTTGCACTTGTTATGAACCTGCCACATAGCACTTGAGACCCCTACACGTTTCCGTCGCATAAAATTATCCCAACCCACTAATCAGCCAGTCTGCTGCACTCGGCCATTGGATAAAAGATCCCCGGTTCAAGTACCGGCAGGGGCATAGGTGCGCCTTTTCACAGCCAAAGGCCAAATAAAAATACAGTTGTATATCCTACGCTTTTAACACAATCGCATTAATGTCCCCCGATAAACCATTTTGTAACCAGCACTTTTTATTACACTGATCGGAAAGGCCATTCTGAGGTTTCTCGCCAGTTAATGTACATTTCACAATTATTCATCACCAACACCACGCACGCTTTCAATCATATGGTTCGGAGTTAACGTAGCATTTGGGAGGTTGTGGGTTCAATACCAGCGGCCTATCATCCTAACTGAGGTTTTTACTCAGTCTCACCAGGGAAATGCCAGGATGGTACTATCAACATAGGTTCTGGCCGACACTTTCCCCTCCCCCATCCCGGCCTGGGACTTAAATGCTTAAAGGCCGTAAATAAAAACATTCAAATTCAGTGAGGTTCGGATTTCGGAATCCACTTTATCATGTAGGTAACCCCGGTTGCGTTCTTTTTCACTATAGTCACAATGCAGGGTCTTCCCAGCTTACTTTCCTTATTCCATATTTACAAATATACAAGTAAGTTAAACTGGATTTCTTATTTTCTCAGATCCTATGCACTTTTATATTTCTATAGGACCTCTATTTCCCTTATTTTTCTATACATTTTCTTTTTTAAAAAACACAACTTCTTTTAAAAATATAGAAACACATAGGGCAAATATTACATTAGTAATACATATACTAGTACAAAATCTCTGTACATACCTCAAAATCCTTCAATAACTGATGCAGTCACACAATCTCTTTAGTACGTCTTCACGCATTGACTTTTTAACCAACAATAAGCTTTGACCATCTCCAAGTATCTCGCATCCGAGCGGTAGGCTTCTTTTCCCCTCCTTCTCTTCTACTCTCAGTCTTGCAACTTGATTCGTTCTCATCTTCCAGTCACCTATTTACATCATTTTTCTCCAAAGTACTTCTTTCTGCATAATCATGTCTTTTATATGCATTCCCTGTCTCCACCCAACAACTCTTCTTCACTACAAAAAAAACTGGAGAGGGAAAAGCCAACATTGTGCGTGTCTGCGTGTTATTAGTATGCCAACATTGTAATAATTCTTATTACAGGTGCTGCGGGAGTCTCGTTAACTCTGTGTATGTACTATAATTAAAAGAAGAAGAAAGAAATCCGCAGATCTAGCTTTGAGGCCTACTGAGAAGGGATATTTGTCTATTCAGTTGGCTTTCACTAGTACTTTTCCACTGCAGCTATCTATGGATTGTAAGTTTCACGGCCAACTTACAACGGAAAGAGAGTGATCTCATATTATGTGTGGCGACAATGTCTAACTTCAAGAGCCCACGGACGTGAAGCAGACAATTTATTACCAGAATACGTCGATCTTTACATTTTATCTGGACGTGACTGTTCGACTTTCTTCCCGACTCATACATCCCACGCCCTAGAAGAGACTAGAGAATTCGGTAAATTCCCTAGCTAAGCACCACTCTCATCGTAGAAAGCGTTTACTGCCTCTTCACTCGGAAGATGGTGACCATGTAGACCACCACGCGTTAAGATATCTCTTGAAGAGAGAGCGAAATCCCTGAACTAACTCACCTATCATAAGTCGATTAAAAATCTTCGTATATTGAACGTATAAGAGGATAGAACATCTTATACAGTTATTTTGATAAGTTTTATTTTAATTTTGTGAAGTTTTGTATTTTTTTAGAGAAGCCAGGATAAAGCTGCTCCCGGCCGTCGACAGAAGAGTGACCAGTCCCGATATGGACAGTGTGGTGATGTGCTATTAAGTTTTCAAGTTATCGATTTGTGCTTAATTTACACCAAACAAGTGAAACTGTGATTATAAGTGCGACTGTGCCAAAAGACGCAACAGACTTCTTTTAGTGCACTATTCGAGCATCCGTGTATAAAACGGGTAGGTAGAAAAGTGCACCGCTATAAGAGAAAATTAATATAGAGAATGAAGGACAACATTATAATAGATTAATAACAATTCTGATTATTTTATTAAATATTGTTAATTTGTATTCCCTTCCACAACCGTAACAATTTAGTTATTAAGTTAATGTCTCTCTATTTACACCCCGAGGTAAAGATAAGACCGAGCCAAGTAAAGATCAGCGAACGACTAGAGAGGTGCAAAGGATCAGTGAGTGGTGTAACACAAGTGCCCTTACAGGTACACTTACCACTAGACCTATACACGCACCATTTTTTTAGTTATATGTCTTAACAATTATCTGTGTTCCTTTGTCGATCAACAATTTACATTTATGATGTTGGTTTTCGTTTTTGTTAATAGCATGGAAACCTGATTCTAGTCTATTTGTTGTATCGCTGTCTGCAGTTGTTTTATTTGATCAGCACGATCTAGTTAAATTCTTTAAAATGTACATTCTGTAATAAAAGTTTAGCATTATTCTGTGTTTCAGCTGATTATTTCTGTTGTAGTAGCATAAGAGTGAAATCCTCATTACTTTTAAAACTCTTTGACTTTTTTATGTTCTGCTAAGCATTCTATGCCTCCATTTTCGTGATAATCTCTTCAAACCAGGTGTACTTAACAATTATAAATGATAATGTATACTTGCTCACAAGACACGCTATCAGCTGTACCTGTATTTCAAACACGAGAAATATTTACTTTTCCATGAATTTAGATACGTGTGCCTAACGCTTTGCAGAAACGAATTAAAAGCAATTTTCTAATGTTTATTTTCCCTAAGTCTTCGTTCGTTCTTGAGATTGAAAAAATTCAGTCTGCAGTATTAGAAAGTCTCACTTTTACATCCTAAAAAACACGCAATACACATCCTAAAAAACTTGAGCTAGAAAAAAGGAAATTGGTATGAAGGTTAAGAAATTATTTCATAATGTCTCCAAAGACGCCATCTTGGATCCAAAGTGGCGGACCACAAGAATTCACTTTCAGCGCCGTTGAGCTAGAAAAACGAAATTTTGCATACGTTGTGTAATCAAGAGTACATTAAGGAAATATTTGATTTTGAAAAAGTTGCCATCTTGGATCCAAAATGCTTGCCAAACCCATTGTCGTATACAATGCACAGCCTAAACGGCTGGAGATACAAAAACGAAGTTTGGTATGACGGTACATCATCACTAGTAGGTTTAAGAAAATATTATAATATGTCTCCAAAGACGCTATCTTTGATCCAAAATAGCGAACTCAAAAACTATTTTACAGATCATCTGAGCTAGAAAATCGAAATTTTGTATGACGGTACACTATCACTAGTATAATAAGGAAGAATATTACAAAATGTTAAAAAACTCTCCATCCTTGATACAAAATAGCCGCCAAAATTAATTTTTCACACAATACATCTTATCTTGGAACACAAGTGTTTCTGCAATTTCACGCTTCATCCCTTATTCTAAAACAATGTTATTCACTTTCTATTACATTGTGATGTCTCGTTTTGAGTAAAGGCAATGTTCCGTCGTTTTTTTTCTTGAAAAAGATGCTGCTATTAACACACAATATGTTTCTCATTTACACATAAGGAGGAGTTCCTTGTGAGAAGTAACTTTCGTTTTGCCACACGATTAAAAAAAGATTTCTGGCACCCATGAATTTTTAGGAAAGATATAGCTGCTGTTGTACTTGAGAAAGAGGGAGGTATCTATACATGTGTTTCTAAGCCCCAATTATTGTCATTTTATGCTGTTACGGAAATTTCAAGTTTCCTTCGACATTTTCATTTCCCTGAAGGGAGCATGCGGTTACAACTACGCTACAAAAGGAGAGTGGAAGAAGGAGGGAGTGGAAGGAAAGAGGAACCAGACCTTTTCATTCAGTTTCGGCTTCTAGCAAAGTCCCAACAGAGTACAGACAGAAACCCACTGATAAAAAAACAACTGGAGGTTCCTTTTAACCTATTTTCTTCCAAAATGGGACTGTTCGAAATCTGACTTTCCACTCGGATTCGGACTATCCGAATTCGGACTGTACGAAATTGGACTTCTGTTCGGACTAGGACTGTCCGAAATTGGTCTCGGACTGTCCGGACATTTAATCGGACACTTACCCTAAAATGTTCAGACTTCGGACAGTCCGAGTCCGACGAACAACCCTAGTCAGAACCGCTCCTTCAAGTTTCCAATTTACAATGGACCGATTGTTCGGGAAGCTAAAATATAAGATCCTAAAAGTCTATTCTGACGATACTACCGTATTGTCAAGTTCATTTTCACAGATGCTGGAAAGAATAGAAATTGTCTTGAAGAAGCTACGTGAAGCGAATCTCAAACTAAAGCCAGCTAAGAGCTTCTTTTGCTGTAATGAGACAAAGGTGCTCGGATATGTTTGCGGTAGAAATGGTTTGAAACCAGATGGTGGTAAAATGAAAACCGTTTCTGAGTTCCCCTTCCCCAATAATGTGACACAAGTAAAGTCATTTCTAGAAGCCACCGGTTTTCAACTTTAGGAAATTTATTAAAGTCTATTTAGAAATTACCAGACCGGTGATAAAACTGACGAAAGCAATAAAGACTTCGTCTTCGGAGATGAACAGAAAGCCGTCTTGAAGAATAAACTTTGTGAGCAACCTGTATTGGCTCACTACAATCCCCAGCTGCTAACAGAACTTCATGTCGATGCATGCTACACAGGTATCGGCGCAGCTCTCCTACAAGTTAAAGATAATGAACGACAAATCATTGCATATTATTCTCGGTCGTTAAAAGACGCAGAAACCCATTTCCCTATTGTTGAAATAGATTGTTTTGCAATCTATCAGGCTATTCTCTTTTTTCATCATTATTTAACCGATATATCCTTCACAGTTTATAGTGACTACAGGGTGGGTTGCTATCTTAAGACTGGTAAACATCCGCGTGGACGGACTATGAAATGGGGTCTTCGCTTAGCTACATATAATTTCGAAATTAAGCATATCTCCGAAGAAAAAAACGCATTGCCGATTTCTTAAGCAGACATCCCACGTCTGAGATGGTAGACCAAGTATGCCAATTACGTGAGGACCGATTGTAAGTAAACAATCTAGTAATTGATTGAGTCAAACTTCTAACTGAAGAACAATGTGTAAGGACCCCGAGATCAAAGAGTTAATTCTGACCCCACGAATTTAACAGTAAGACACCATGAAATGAAAAATGGGTTCCTATCTTGTAAAATAGAAACTGAGTACAAACTAGTAGTACCCAAATCTATGACTAGAGATATGCTCCATAAATCCTATTAAGGAATCTTAGCAGGTGGATATTTAGTATACTCAAAAACTTTGGGAAAGGTCGCTGAAAGATATTATTGGACACATCTTGGCACAGATGTTACAATTTTGAAAAAAACTTGTGCTCAATGTCAGTATACGAACACAGGCCCTTCCAAGAAGTTGGGATAACAATGTCTCATAAACAGCGAAAGGTTATTTCAGCGAGTCATTCTTTATTTGTATGGTCCTTTGCCGATGAGCAATTCAAATAAATGCATCGTTGAAGCATGTAAAAACCTATCCCACTTTGTGATACCACTACCCCTCCGAAGTGCGACAGCAACAGCAGTTGCAAAATTCCTATTAGATCACATATTCTCCATATACAGTGTTCCAGAAACAGATCTCGGTTCAAACTACAAAGCCGGATTGTTAAGAGAACTCACGAAACTCTTACAGATAATGCAGAATTTCACTATAAGTTACTAGTGCAAAAAT
The DNA here is from genome assembly GCA_022664845.1 of Lepisma saccharinum. Taxonomy (NCBI): domain Eukaryota; kingdom Metazoa; phylum Arthropoda; class Insecta; order Zygentoma; family Lepismatidae; genus Lepisma; species Lepisma saccharinum. The sequence continues at coordinate 66,041 of JAGDQP010004421.1, forward strand.
CGAGAGCCATATGCGAATCATTTCTTTTTTCTTGAAAAAGTATGTTAATAAATATCAGAAAACCTGGAGTACGTATAAGCCTTTGTACATACTCATACAACACTAGTCGGCATGATAAAACCAGGTTGAGTCCCTACGAAATAATTTTTAGAAGACGAGCGTTCTTCCCTGGAGAAATCCCGTACCAATGTACGGAACCCTCAATAAAGAATACGCAAAAGAACATACGCGTTATTCGCAAACTGGCTAAGGAAAGGTTGGAACAATCCCAACAAAACTCGAAAAAAGCAGTTGATAAAAACCGCCAAGCGGTTACGTTTAAACCAGGAATGCTGGTATTAGTAAGTGATTTTGCAAAAAGCAACGGGTAAGACCCAAAATGACTACCCGATACAAAGGATCATACCGAGTTATGGAGGTAAGAAAAAATAATGTTTTTAAACTGGAAGTAATCACGGGTAAACAGCGTAAGTTTATCATAAATACGCAAAGGTTGAAGATCTTTCACCCCTTCCTCATTCCGTGTTCGGAGTGAAAAGTAAATGTCGATGAAGAACGCTAACTACCTGTAAAAAGGTAAAGAAAAGAAAATTAAAAACAAAATTAAATTAGAAAATCTTGCCAAGTTTATACAGGCTTATTTTATTTTAAAAATAAATGAGGAAAACGAAATCATGAACTAAAATATATACAATTTAAATCAAATGGTAAGGTTCGTTAAAAGAAACATTTTCATAAAGAAAGCAGGTACTTCTGGTTCGAAACTCAACACTCTTCGCCCCTCACCACACCACTGTTCCTCCACGTCAAAGTAATGCACCCCCTTATGTAAGTATGCAAAGTGCATTGACTTTCCTAAAGCCTGTAAGGAAAGCAACCGCTTCTCCATTTTTAATATTGGTTAATGTCAAACACCTCTTGTGGTACACCTTGACTTACCCCTAAAAGCAAGTGAAAATCATTTACCATCTTAGGCAATCCAATATGTAAACAGATTAAGTAATTTTTAAGAAAATATTTGATTAAAATAGAAAATCAAGTAGTAAACAAAATATCACAGACAACGGGGATACAAAAGGAAAAATTCAACAAAAAATGAAAGGAAATCGTTAATGTTTTAAAATATATACAAATAAAAGTCAACAACTTTAGCTTCAGCTTACCAAAATTCGTAAGTTTCCTCATTGAACCTTCAACCAAACTTTTTGAATATTATTATTTATGTTAGTGTGAAGGCACGCTAGATGCCATCCCTTTCTTATTGGTAGACGAAAAGGAAGGACCGCATGTCCTGCTCAGTGATCCTTGGTTCAAGCCAGGCAGTGGGCAGTTTCCGTCGATAAATCAGCGTCTGGACGAAACACGTGAATGCCAGTGGAGAGTCAAAATTTACACACTGGTTAATCGCGTGCCCCCGTCTATCCCCTTGTTTTCCACCATCGTTGCTCATTGATCACCATTTCAGTTCCAGTATATATTTTTTTCTATAAGGGAAAACATTGAAAAATTTTGTGGCATACAAACCAGAGAGTTATGTCCACATGTTTCTAAATTCTCACATGTACACATCACTGGACGCCGCGAGAATTGAAAACCTTTTTTTAGGAATCATGATCGTAAATCTTCAGGATTAAGCCTACATAGGCATAGTTGCCAAATTCATGTTTTAAGCCAGGATTTTATAGTATATTTGGTTAAGCTATTTTGACTTAGTAAGAAAGCAACGACGGTATCGTCAAGCAAATGGTAGTTGTGCGAGCACGTTATCATCCCAGAATAGTATTGCTAAGAAGACCTTTCAGTTCTTAGTATCTCCTTTTCTACACGTTAGTCACTGTGTTGGCCCCCAGAAGCCACTCCGTTTTTTAAAATGCTAGCGTTAGATGCACACTCCATTTCTCTCGAGAAGGCCATGTTTAGCTCACGCATTGCCCACAAATAAGAGCTTACTACCGCTTTCTTTTGTGGAACGTACGATGTACACCCTGTTGACCTCTAAGGATTCGATACAAGATTTAGTCATTTATTTATTTAGTATATGAATTGCAAATTAATGAAAGAGTATGGTCATGAAATTGTTTGTTCCCCCCAAAAATGTAAGCCAGTATAGAGAGTGAGAACTCTAGTTCGTAGTTGAGTTTTTCAATCATAAACTCCCCCATGTCATGCTTGTAAGCTCGAGATGGAAACACAATGACTACCGAGAACGAAAGATCGTGTGAAAAAAAAGTAAAAAATGTCCCATTTAGAAAGTAAGCAAACGTACCCTTACGTTTGCCCCCCATTATGAATGATACACCTTAGTAGGAATTAAAAGACAAAAGAAAATTGAGCGTTCACGACAATATGCAAAAATAAAACAAATTATGAAAATATAAATTCACAGAAACGTAAAAAACGGAAATATAAGTCCAGAACATTTGATAAAGTAGAATATCAGATTCAAGGTGTTCATTGTTAAAAAGTAGGAATAAATGACTATTTACATTGTACATCCCCTTTTCAGTAGGATAAGAATGCAATGAAAAGTAATGCCCCATCGTATCAGGTTATACGGGACGAATACACAAAAAAGTACAAGGCAAGTGCAAGACCAGTACAAATCTAGTACAAGGAAAGTGCAAGGCCAGTACAAAGCTAGTACAAGGAATGTGCAAGGCCAGTACAAGGTTAGTCAAAGTTCGCACTCGTTGGTATAAACGGACTACCACTAGTAATGAAATGTGATTTTGTGAAACAAATAGAAGATTCAAGCAACCCATGCTAAAGAAACCGCACAGTTAAGCAAAAGAAAGACAGAAAATACAGGATACCCGTGTACGAATGCTACCCACGAGTGTAGCAAAAGTGAAATACAAAGAATATGCAATCAAGTAGCAAAAGAAAAGAAAGCAAAAAGCGACAAGCAAAAAATCCAGTCCTGAGGAAAATAATAACAAATTTCTCGCAACGCTCTTACAGTAATAGACAAAATAAACCTTAAACCTTAGTAACATTAAACTAGTATGGTAAAGACTAGGAAATACTGAAATGAGTTGAGAAATATACTGCCAGTCCTGTATGACTGAAGGACAATTACCCTTGTACTCAAAGTCAAGGTTGCCTACAGAAGGAGTCTGTTACTCTATGATACTTGCATAAGTCTCACCGCAGTTTATTTCGTTGTAAGTTGTAAAGAAAATAACTAGGAAAGCTCAACTTGAGCCAAGTGCCTAAAGGCCATAATTATTTTAAAGTGTCAAATATCAGATAGGATTACACGCTTGAGCAAATGGCATAGATCCCAAGTGTACAAGACAGCAATGTATTTTGCAGCCCAACAATTAGACCGTATTTAATCTAAGAAATATCTCAGAATGTAAATATTCAATAAATGTAAACGAATGGGCATTGCATGTATCGAGATAAGGCTACGTAAAAGTTTTAAAAGTTTTAAGATATGAAATTAATGTTTATTTCTAAGTTAATATTACAGCAAGAAGCGCAATTCTATGAATTGACCGTCAATGGTTTGGTTCCAGGTGAAGAACCTAGGACTAACAAGTCGCTTGAAACTAATAAAATATTTTTATTTGAAGGATAAAGTGCAGTCTGTACAATATTAGAGACCTCTTGGTCTCCGCTTCGGTTCCCGTTGGACCCTTCGTTAATTTAAAGCCGACATTTATCAACGCTGATACCTGTGACAGGCAGAGATTATGGTAGTGAACCATAACACGCGCGAATCATACGGGTGAAAGCACTACGACAATGGATAGGTTAGGTTGGCCTCCGACGTCTCTTTTTAAATTAAAAGAACTTTCAAAAAGTAAATTTTTGGAAAACATGTTTTTAAAATCATCAGCCGACCCAGTCACTACATTGGCCCCGGCTAGTCTAGCAAGTAAAAGCTAACACTGCATTATCCGTAAATTGAATAACTGGATATACTACCTACTCTTATAATTTAGAACCCTGATGCAGTTCCCGCAAGGAATCCAAGTGGAAAATATTTCCCACTAGAAATAAAAAGAAAAAGATTGAATCCATACGGATTGAGATTGAATTCCAAATTCGAATCGCTCTCAAATCTTCGGACTGTACTCACTCAGGTAGTTGTACACCCCAAGGGAAAGACCCCAAACTTTTATCTTGTTGCTAGATAAAGTAGAAATAATCCGACATATGTTGAACATATCCATGCGAACCTCCAAATAAATAATTTGCTATGCCATTCGCCCGTCACAAACTTAATTGTTCGGTAACCATCGCCATTAGACCCTGACGCATTACTGTAGCGGATACAATCATTAGATTTCAAAATGATAGCAGAACGTAATAGATGTCAAACTAAAGGGCAACAAACATTGTTGCCCATAACATGTTTTTACGAAAATAAGATAATGTGAGACCACGACAGGTTCACCTTGTCTCTGACCAATGGTCAGACCATCTCTTCAAAAACAGAAATTTGCAGCGAAGATTTCTCTTTATAGAAAGAATGAAGAATGCAAGTGGTACTCACCACCACCCACATAGCTATTTTTAGATGCGACACCCATACTGCCGCCTTTCGGCTGAGGACAGTGTCTGTCTTTCCAATTTTCTAAAAACGATTAGAAAATGTTAGGATGCATAAATTAGCTGGAAATAAATTATGCAAAATCGGTTCTAGGAAAATAACAGAACTCACCCTTATGAAGTCGGCCGGGAGGTCTGCGGCTTTAGGCTATCGACTCAACGGTCCCGGGTTCGAGTCCCGTCAGGGGCATGGGTGTGGATTTTAACACTTAACAGCTAAAGGCAAATCGTGACGGGCCGAAGTCCAAAGTTACTAAACTGGCCCATATAGAAATAAAGTTTACCATAAATAAAGTTTTTTATCACCCATATGAAATTCGGTTTGCACCCCGGTAGAAACACATTTGGTTCAGTTAAAGGTGTGAAAGCAAAAACTCTCGTGTTAAAGCAAAAACGGTGCACTTCCAAAAAAAACATAAAATTCGATAGTGATTCAGTAACTACCAATTTGTAGGCATAGTTTATAAACACAGTATTAATGTACATACCCGATCCGTATATCATGTCCAGTCTCCATAACACTTTAAACGAAGAAAAATAAAATTGCCTTACAAACTACTGAAAACCACTACCACTCTTAAGAAAGACACTATGACGTCATCCAGTAAAAACACTAAGAACTAAAACACACTTAGCACTAAAGATAAAGGATTTTAAACTGAAGATGCAACAAATCACCACAAAATGTGGCTAATAACAAATCGGATGTGCAATATATTGAAACAGAATCGACAATAGCAGACACCATGTATGCGCCTGCATACTAGGGAAGACGCCCACTGAACTATGAAGGATTCCGCATCTTTCCGCTACCACACCTAGGTACATATACCAGATTAGCGCAAACGAGAAATTAATAATTCACTCGCAGTTATGTTTTGAAATCGTAATTAAAACATCGCACAAGATAGACGCACTTTGCTATATAGCACTATTTAATTCGATTTCGTTCTTACATAGTAAAAATTGATACATTACTCTTCTTTTGGAAAATTATAACTTTATGTTCCCGTGTAGATTTCAACTAGCACTCCTGGCCAGTAAAACACCAAAACTATTCTCAGTACAAAAACAAGTTGCAAGTCAACAAGCAAACGGAAATGTGGAACAGATAACAACTTATTAACATACTCTACTTCCGTTAGCAATTCTGTCTCCCCAGTCAAGTACAGAAAAGAAGCTCTTACTAAATCTTTAAAATATGAACATACAGAAATGTATTCTAAAACGAAAAATGTACCCCAGATTATTTTTTAATAAAACTCTATTGTCAAATTCGTTACTACGCCAGTAGAACAATGTCGAGCGCCAACAAAAAAATTCAAGTATACTTTCTATTAATTGATTGCTCCACAATTTCCAAATCCAAGGCCCGCAGGTTCGATCCCTGTTGCAAGCCATCCCAGATTAAGAATGCTCGTTAATTTGACGTATAAAAATGAACTCTAATAAAAAGAAACGTTGTAATGCATCCCTTAACACTTTCAAATTAATTGGTTGGCTTACTAACGGTATTTTTGCTATTTTGCCCCCTCTCAAGCACTCTTTTCACAAAATATCGGAAAATAAATTGCAAAACTTTACCTAAAACCTGATGACAATTTTACCCATAATCTCCTAAAATCTTTATTCCTCTGATATGTTAACTTCTTGAAAAATAAAAATAAAAGAAGACGATTCTACCCAATGGCATCCCTCTTGTCAGATTGGTACTGACCAGAAGGATTGCAACCGTAGCAGAGATGCTGAATGGCAGCTAACAATGAAACAGCTGCCTAGTCAATCCAAAAGATGAAAGCCCCGACGTGTTGGTCTATAGACACGTGATTTGCATCAGCCCAACCGTCACGAACAGTTGTATTTACATCGTCCGAACATCATTTTTGGATACTTCACCCCAAAAATCTCAGGACATTTCACCCAGTCCAGTGTTCTGTGGAATGATGAGGACACCCAATATCCAGATATCCTCACAATAAGAGTCAAGCAGTAAAACCATGTCCCAGTTACCGTAAGCAAGGAACAATGCAACATAAGATACCAACATGGTCTCTTCTCAGTAAACTTTCAGTATAGTGACAAATGTAGTGAAATCCATGAAAAGCAGTCTAAGTCACCCAGTTAGCAAGCCACGAGCTCCTATTTTCGAACTTAAGGTGCAAACATCCAGAACCGCCAATTTAAGTACTTTTGACCAAGTTAATAAGGTCAAGTGCAGTAACAGTGTATACATTATGCAGTGTCAAAAGTGAAGTTTAAGCAAAACGGAAAACTGCCCCATAGTGCATCACTCATTCGCTGCCGAATCAAAAAGAAAAAAGAAAAGAAGTGATTTTCAGTCCTCAGTGTTCCAGGACTATCCCTTTTGCAGGACACAGTGCTATGGACAGTGTTATTCCAATATGCCCTATATTTATAGTACTAGTGAAGTGATCACCAGAAATAAACTTTACCCTAAGGAAAATTGAACTTTTTAGTTTGGACAACCCTTAAGCAAGTAATTTTGAACTTGAATACTAAGTGAAGTCTGAATGACATTTTATGAATAATTTAAAGGAACTCGAACAATATATTATTTTAAAAAAAGAGCGATTCAAGTGAACAAAATACAGTTCATAAATAAATATATATATATATGCCCACATCACTATGAACATGAAATGAATGTTCTTTTTATATGAAATGAACATAACGCAAAGAACTTTTACATGAAAGGAATAGAAAAAAAACAAGAAAAGATAATTTATTTTGCTTTTAAATTGTATAGAGCCTGTTTAATTCTTTGAAAATGTACTAGTATGTAAGTAGATAGTTAATAATTAATGTTAATAATTAATGTATTTAGTTAATAATTAACTAGATAGTTAATAATAGTTAGTCAGAGCAACATGTAGGTTTTTCAATCAAGTTAAGGTAATAATTTCTTCAAATGAAATTTACACAAATTGTATAAATTTACACTAAGCAGACCACTTGAAATAATACAAATACACTTGATCCCTCAAGGATAGATTGAAAGTTTTTCTCCATTTCAAGAACTTAAAAACTTAAGTTTGGATGTAAAGTAGTAATACACGAGCTAGCTGTAGTTTTAAAATTCAAGCGCACCTTACACCGCATAACACGATACACTTGGAGAAAAACTTGGCTGCGGAGCTTGCAACATATCTTTTCTATATGCTATGCATCTTCTTGTTCCCTTTGAGAAGTGAGTTGTAAGTAAATTTCCTTCTTACTCCCTGCTCTTTAAAACTGGTAATGACCAGTACAACGCCTGCTAATAAACAAAATACCGACTCTGACCAGGAGGTCAAAAACCAAAAATTTGGGGAAGATAAGATACGTTCCATTTTTAAAACCCGAAACCCATTCCTAAATTCCTTTATTAAGTTTCCGAAACCCATTTTTGTTTATTGAAACAAACTGAAACTTTTTAGAGAAGAAATATAAGTTGACACATTTCGATGAGTTGTAGATGTCAAGGAGTGGGCGTAATAACAGGATGGAGTAATGGCAGCAATATACAACTCATGCCACTCGTGGTCAACCCAGGATATGATGAATGTAAGACTTAGGAAAAGTCGACGTAACCATAACGATTATTCATGTAGCTGACCGTAATCCATGCCCATATTTAGTCATGCTTTGGTTATGTTTTGGGAATGATGGAAGGCATCGCGTGACATGTCAGTCAGTCCCAGTTTCCTGCCTCACCTTGTTTCCCAAGTATAAAATAGATTCTTCCCCTTATCCACCCGCTCTTGGTGTCCCAGAATCCTGCCCGTGTACTAGAAGACCGCCACTATGTTGGAATATAACAGGTTAGTAAGATCTTTGAATTTGTAAAAGTTGAACTCAAACTCCTTCTCAACTTCTCAACTAGTCATGTCGTACTATATTGAAACTCGCTATAAACCTTAAGAATCCCCGTTGCAGACTCGGCATCCCGTTTAGATAGATATTTTGTTAACCATTCATTCATGGATTGTTGAAAATATATAATCTTTATTTACAGACAGTAAGGCTTCTCAAGCCAGGAATACAATCCTTGATGTAGGACAAGCTCTGAAACTTGCTATAGAGTAGGATACTTTAATTATGTAAATATTTTCCATCCCTTGTTATTTCGTTGTTATAATTTTGTCTTTTTGTTTTACAATCAAAAACCCATAAAATGTATGTGTGCCACCATATTTCATTTTGGATGATTCTGCTGGATAAAAGGTAGGTTTCAGTATAAGAGCTGAACCTTATTACGTACCTTAAAACGGAATATCCCGTAGGGCTAGTTAGCGAAGCCTGGCTTCACTCCAACACGCATTAATATAGAGAATCGTCATTACCTCAAGATTTCAAATAATAATAAAGTCTGACGTCAACTTTCCTTTTCTATGGATCAAGCATCGAGAATTGTCATGTTGTCCAAAATAGTGCAATATGCAATAATGTGCGTTTATTTCATATCTCTATCAGGTCACAGGGACCCAGGTGTGTTTAAAATTGACATTTTAGGTGTGAGTTGCTGGTTAACATTTAAAACCAGTACTCGTACTATCTTAGGAAGGTAAACTATGCTTTGTAAGTATTAATAATTAGTAGAGTTCTCTTCTAAACGTTTTGTGTACCTAATTAGAGTATGAGCTTCGATGTGTGAGAGTCTGAGTGAGTACATAATTAATAAAAGGAGATCTCTTCGTTCTCTCGGATTCACAGAGTGGTCAGGCTCATTAGGCTCAGCTCAAACTCAAACGCTAAATGGTCAACCAGCCATAGAATTATTGACTAAAAGTTATCGCTTCACAAGAACGTTAAATGAAATTTCATTTACTTTCTTGCAGCAAGAGTACAACCTCAGCATGGCAACCGCAACTTCTCGAATAAACCGCGGTGATTCGTTTTGGTGTTTTACACGGTAGACCGTGTGCTTTAATTTTTTTTATCTGACAACAAACTCCGTACGGATAAACACATTCTAACATGCAAGGTTTTACTGGTTCACGCTACGGAAGGTGAAAATAAATTATACCAATACAACTTCAGTACATGAGTGATGATACAAGTATTTCCCAAGGTTAAATATTGGTCTGTCAAATTTTAAAACAAATTTACAAGGACCTGTTATTGTGCTTTTCTACGAAGGAAAAGTGCAACAAGGAACGAAAACACTACCCAAACTAAATATTTTGTAATTATGATTGTACTTTATATTTACGTAACCTATATGTAAGTACTTCAGACCTGGTGTCAAGATCCTGGCGATATCTGCATGCACTGTTACTTTCAGGCATGATTTCGGGGAGAGGGCAAAGCCCCCTGGAGATTTTCAACATCACCCCCGGAAGAATTATTCTCAACACTTGTATTATTCATACGTATATAATAGTACATTCTATAAACATTGTTCATATTATTTTGAAGTTAACTAAGGAAGTACGACATATTGTGAAGCAATATTATTATTCTATGTTTTAGTATTTTGGAGCCAATACACATTATTATAATTTTCGTGAGCCCCGACAAGCCCCCCTCCCCCGAACGAAATCTTCTAATAAAAACTGTCTGCATGTTTGTCATTTAAATCAATTCGCAAATTTACGTATCTTAATAATGCGTAATTCTCAGTTTTATAATAACATTCCTTAAAAGAAACTAAATTGTAAGTAATTAGTAGGAAATAAAAAAAAATGAGTTTCCTCAGAACAGCGGACGTCTATTTCTATGCAAGTGATGAACCAGATATAACAAAGATTAATTCTCTTGTGCCATGAATTCAATACACAGAGAGTAGCACTATAAGTTCAGAAATCGCTGTAAGAAGACATACAAAAGTGACATAGCTGTGTCTATATACGTTATTTCATTAAATTGATGATTGTTCGAAAAGTGGATTTTAATGGTTTAGAAGTGAATCGCTTCGTAATCAACATAGAAAAGTGTAGTACCATCCACAGCTATGGAAAGATGAATATGTCTCTTTAGGCAAGGAACACCCACATCTACCTTTTCTACCAGATGAATTTACTTTTGTGTTGGATTGGAAATATGAAAATTATGCAACTGTATGTGGAGAGCAAGATATTGAATAGAGTGTTTCCGAAGTATGTGAAGGAACTCCTAGGAAAAGCATTCTATTGCTAAGTAACAGTGGTGATGGTCGTAGTTCAGTGCACCTCATCACACTTCCTTGAATGAGGTGTGAAGACAATTGAAGACACTACTCATAAAAGGATGAAGCTCTACTAACTTAAAATAAATTTCAACTTTATATGGCAATACGCAAGTAGTAACAAAATGCAGCTATATCGATTGTTGCAAGAACAAGACAGTTCATTGACTTGGTAGTGTTATACTAGATATATTCACATCCACTTTATCAGTTCTGTACTAAATGGAGGCAGCTCCAGAATAGTTCGTTTTGCCACCGAATATTTTGTGTTCACAAAGCTATTCGTTTTTGCAACGGGGTCGTCAACTGAGATTGCAGGATCTTTGTTCACTTAAGAGCAATTACGAAATAATATTGCATATGGTTAAAATTATTTTGGAAACTAACTCTGGGGCTATATTGCACAAAATGCAACTCAAACCAGTTCCGATCATAACGAAAGATAGTTGTGTCATCTCCTACTCTTAGTCCAGAAAACCTTGGATAATACTGTGCCATGGAGAAACTGTTTGAATATATAGAAAAGCTTGATCTATGGGGTATGCAAAATATGGACAAATTTAATAACAAATACTTTAAAGACAGTGTAAAACTCTATGATAATCATCCTTCATTAAGGAACAATAGAAATGAATATCGTAGGAATATTTTCTAATGATAGATCATGGGGAATAAAGAATAAAAATCAAGATTCAGCAAACATGAGTTTTATAGCTGATACACACAAGATATTGTGTCTGAAAGTATTTCAGTTGATGATGATAGGGAAGATATGTCAAGGCATAGACATAAATTAACAAAGCAAGAAATTGAAATACAAGATTTTCGTAATGAAAGATATTAACTGAAAATACGCAAACAAATCAGGATGTTTCTAGTATTAGCATGTCAACGCTCAAATTGAATACGCAAGAGCAGAGGGATCGTCATTAGGAGATACATGTCACATATGTACTACCTTCAATGATCATTATAAAGATAAAAACAAGAACAATAAAATAATGATAAATATAGGAGATATGCCAGTTGGATCGTTACTCGAGCTTCATGTTCTTTGTTGAGAGAGGATTATTTGCAAACACTTAAACAAAGACATCCATCATTAAGGTTAGATGTAATATGTGTGGACAATTCAAAGATCACAACGGTGGATGGATCAGAATTGAAAATACGTGATGAAATAGCAGCTAATATTTCATTAAATAAAGATTATGCTTTGCAACTTTATATATTTGTCATGCCCATATCGAGTTA
>JAGDQP010004422.1:0-55642 GCA_022664845.1 Lepisma saccharinum
ACAGCCATATTCAATCCACTAGTGGATGAGGCCTCTCCCCGAAGGGAGGAGTTGGTCTACTGCTCCCACGCTGACCAGACGGGTTGGGAGAGGAGAGCCGAAGCTCTCACTGTGATCGCCACTGTATTTTATTCACAGCAGCTCCCCCCATTGTCCTCACGATGATCGGTCAACACCGAAATTTTTGAGCCCCCACCGGGAATCGAACCCGGGACCGCTCGCACTGAAGTCGAGCGCGCTACCGACTAGGATATTAAGCAATCAATATTATCTCTTGTTCTTTGTTATTTTCACATTTATTTATCTTATTCTCTCATCTTTTTGCACACGTTCTCTTTCCTGATACTATTTTTCTTCAATTGTAAATTTGAGTTTTAATTATGGCCTTCAGGTATCGAAGGCTCAGCCCAGCTACTTTTATCTTGTTTTATCATTTTCTTCCTCTTGATCTTGCACTTTTTTTCTTTCTCCTACTTTTCTTGCTTTATTTTTTTTTTATTTTGCACTTTTTCTCTTGCTTTCTCCTATTCATTCTTGTTTACACATTTATTTCTCATTTTTCGCACTTTTCTATTCCTTTCTCCTATATTTTCTTGTTTTATAATTTATCTCTTATTCTCTCATCTTTTCACACATTTCTGTTTTTTTCTCTGTATTTTCTCTTCTGCTCGCATATATTTATTGTACTTTCTTTTGTTTTCGCTTTATTTCTGTTAATTTTCTTCTTTCGTTCGGGATGTCAAAATATAGAAATTCCGAACCAAGGTAAAAATCTAGAATAAAATTAGTTGACTTACAAGCTAAAGCATAATGCACACTCATTTGACATTTTCTGCATACATTTTTTTTTAAATGGTGCTCAAAAAGTTTCAGGACTTTATCATGTTCTACTGAAGGCTATTTTGAACGGTTCTTAAACACTTCGTTTTCTTTCTTTTTTTTAACTACTCTTCTACAACCTAATGTATGCGTTTTGTTCAGAATATGTTTTAGTAAACCCCAGCGCTTAGTTTTCAATCGAACTTATTCAATATATATAGAGGGAGAAATGTTAAAACATTACTAACTCTTCGTAACTCCGTTCGTTAATGCAACTATCACTGAGACAGCTCAGGTTCTTTCACCGATCTCGTCAACTTTTTACTTGCTTCCCAGGCTACAAAATTCCCAGGCTCACTTGTTTAAGAAAAGGCAACTAAAATCGTACAAAAAAGTATTCAATTAGTGAACACAAAAGTTAACAATCTAAAGTTGACTTATTTGCGAAGAGCCAAAGTTGCTTAAAGTAGATCAAATCATTTTACTTTAATTAGTGGAAACAGTGATTGATTGATTGATTGATTTATTTATTTATTTATTTATTTATTTATTTATTTATTTATTTATTTGTTATTAACGTCAGAAATGAACTGGTGAGCTTCTAAGGACGGAATCTACAGTTTTCGGTAAAGTGGACTCTGAACCAGTCCGAGTCCGTTCAATGGACCTCAGCGAGAATTGAACCTGTCACCATGCGCACGGAAAGTGAGGTACAGTACTTTCTTGAGCAACACCATGATAGTTGAGTGTACAACAAAATGTTTCGTTTTCTTCAAACTCACCCCCAATTATCTGCTTACCTACCTCACAGAAAAGTCTGAGCAAATATACTGACGGATAGTGTTTCCGTTTTTCATATAACAATTTTGCGGTCTCCTGGAACGTAGTTAACATGTGAAATTTTATTGCTGGTACATTCTTCGCGTGGATGGAAGGACATTGTGTATCCTTCAGAAACCTGATGGTATGGATGCTGTTCATTTTACTCGTCGGAAATAAATAATTATGTTATGTAAGAACAAAAACCGTCGTGCGTGGTGGGAAGACACACACTTCATTTTTATAGCTTGAATGCAAACACTTAATTCTGAGACAATGTTATTGTTTTTTAGCATGAACGGATTGCAGATTTTAAAGTGTAAATAATAGTAAAATGGTTTTGTCATCCCACCGTAATTACACATCCCACCATAAAGTCACGCAGTAAACGAGAATAAATGAATTGGTTTGACGAGGTAAAATATGTCACAGAGCTAGAACTACAGGATTGAGCGTACCCACTGAAAAGTGTGTCTAAAGGAAGCCAATATCATGATAATAATTTGCAGAGGAACTTCTGCTGATGAAATGCGTATGCGCATCCGTTTGAAAACGCTGTAAGGTTGGTTATTTTTCTTAAAGTAATTCACAATTTTTCAGATTGTCACAAGTTTGAGAAATGACATCTCTCGGAAAGTATTCCTTCAGGGAAGGGAATAAATAGGAGATAGCGGTCAGGGACTGTGTTTAAGTACCATCCCGATACCATGTTGCTCGTTACTGCAAAATATATGTAGAAAGGAATGAATTAACACAGCATTTATAGTGACTAATTAAATAATGAAGATGGAGGAAAAAACAGCAGGGTTCCAAAAAATATGAAATGGGATTATGATGTCATCCCATTTCTTCCATATGTATCTTAACCCTTGCACGTCGTCAAGAAGAATGACCAAGAGAATCCAAATTTAATAATGATTTAAGATACTACCTACAGAAGGGTAAAATAATGGAGTTTCAAAATTTCTTCCATCTTGAAATTTTTACATTTTGCACCCTTATGATTTTCCCATTGTGCCCTTCAATAATTTTATCGTATTTTTCTGAACAGAATGGTAAAAACAGAAATAATTCTTGCACCATTACGATTTTGTGAATTTGATTTCTGCTGCTTAGCACCATTCGTCAGGGTATTTAAAGGAACCCCAGAAAACACGTGTTTTTATCGGCTGAACCTAAATAGGGACGGAGAGAAATGACGTCAAGGTTCGAAAAATCTTTCTTACGATATTCCTTTTCAGCCACTGGAAGCGCTGGAGTCAACAATAACATGAACAAGATCGCTGGAATCATATCATTCGGCAGAGCACCTAAAAAGGGAACCTGAAAATAAACATTTTGATCAAATTTCAAAAGTAGAAGGTGGCCGCATAAAAAGTTTTCACAATTTTTGTACAGATAACCACAATAAAGAGTGTTATACAGATAATTGTGTGCTTTCTTTCTTACTACCGTCTATTTCACTTTTAAGAATTCGATTTCTGAAAACGCTTTTATTTTTAAGAGACCCCGAAAAAATAGAAAACAGGGAATTCTATCGCTCGGTTAATGCAGCGGTGTAGCCAGGGAAATTGTCACGAGAGGGCTTCATATTATTACTTAGGGGGGCACCTTTACAAATACCAAACAGTATCACACTTCGTGTTTATCCAAAATTATTCAATGTTTATTCAAGCAAGATTTTGCATAGCGTATCTGAAATCGTCCAGCTTGGCCGCTCGATCCCTTTCATTTTTTTAAGTAGGGCCTACTTACACCTCTTATATAAGAATAGTCCAAATCGGGTATTCTTTTATTTTTATACGAACAGATTAATTAATGGCAGTCATTTTTGTATTGCGACGCATACGAAAATTTGTATTAGCAGATGTTTACGGAAAATGTAATACCTGCGGACTGGTTTTTCATAGGGTATTCAAACAAAAACCTCCCTTTCCAATAACATTCGCTTGATAATTTTGGTACTCTGAATAAAAAAAACTAAAACGTAATCACAACTGGTCAAAATGGTATCCAAATGTGGTTGTCAAAATAGAAACAATTTCGGTTTTCAGGGAGATTTTTCGCCCACAAGGGATTGAATATTAACGTTGATTTCTTGTCCACTATTGCATATCAAAGTATATTCAACGTATACGGTATATAAAGGCTGATTCGTACTTCTTTGATAGATTTTATATTTTTATTGAAAATACGAAAATTTGTATTTTATGTATATTGGAGGCCCAGTAGCTCTGGTGGGACAAATATAAAAATCTGTTTTTTGACACGTTATACGCATTTATTTATGCCAGGAGAAACTACGGTAGAATTTTGAACTTTAGTGATATTTGAGTTTGAATGAAGTTACAAATTTGTAAATTGTTGATGAATGATGCTCGTGCACGCTTTGGTAGGAAAATTGAAGATCCGTATCTCTGATGGGAGATTAGATAAAGATCTATTTTTTCTACAATTTATACACTTATGTCAGAAGCAAGTACAGTAGAAATTTCAACTTCGACATTTGATTTGAAGGGAGTTACAGATTTACAAATTGGGAATGAATAATGGTCGGGCGTCCTTTGGTAACTCGTATAAAGAATGGTTGTTCAAAAAAAAATCTTTATTACAATCAGAATTGTGAAGAACGATTTTACTGTTTTAATGATACTTGATATGCTTAAGTAATAAGAGATCCAGACAGCTGTATAAACGCGTCCCACAAACATAGAAAGGTGGCAACCTTTTCCATGAAAAGGCATGGTCACTTAATGGAATGAAAAGGCAGAGTGAAAGTACAGAACAGTCATATTACCAACTGAACACTGCATATATGTAAAATATGCTATCTTACAAGGATATTTCACGATCTATTTTACGTATTCACATCTTTCCTTGGCACTCTGATGGTAATATAACATTTCACAAAGCGCGCACGAGCATTATTCACATCCCAACTTGCAAATTTGTAACTCCCTTCAAATTCAAATATAAAGTTGAACTCTATACCTTAGTTTCTCCTGACATAAGTGCCTAACGTGTAAAAAACAAACACACAAAAAAAAAAAACTTTTATTTGGTCTTCCACCAGAGATAAGGGTCTACAATATTCATACCATAGCGCACACAAGCGTTATTCACCACCAAATTTGTAGCTCCCTTCAAATTCAAATATTAAAGTTAAATTTTTTACTATAGTTTCTCCTGACAAATATGTTACCTGCGAAAAAAATTGTTTTTAAATTTTATTCCATCAGAGGTGGCTTCCAGAATAGCACAATATAAGAATTTTTGGATTTTAAATTAGGGCTTCCAAAATGCACAAAATAAGAATTTTTGGTTTTTAAAAAAATCCATTAGAAAGCATATATCAACCTCGAACATACTTTGATATGTGCACAAAACAGCAACTATGATATTCAATCCCTTCCGGGCGAAAAAGAGCCCTGAAACGTGGAATTGTTTTTATTTCAACAATTACATTTGGAAGCCATTGTGACCAGTTCGACTAGGTTTTAGGGTTTTCACGCAGAAGGCTTTATCAAGCGGATTTTAAAGGAAATAATGGTGTTCGTTTCAATGTCCTGTGAAAACACTGTCCGCAAACACTACATTTTCCGTAAACGTCTGCTAACACAAATTTTGGCATGCGCCGCAATAAGAAACGGCTGCCATTAATTGATAGGTTTGTATAGAAATAAAATAATTCTGGTTTTGGACTCTTTTCATATAAGAGATATAAATACATAAAAAACAAGGGTGATTTCAGATAAGCTGACCTACAGTTATCGTGTACGAAGTGCCCGGAAGTTATTATATCTACTATATTATTCCAATTTTCGTTTCCGGGGCACACACAGTATTTGGGGGCACTGTCCCCTGTGCCCCCCGTGGGTTAACGTCTAAAGCCAGACGCAATTTGAAACATTTTTAAACTCTGACCATTTTCGGCTTACAATAAAATGGATCAAACCTTCACTTTTAACCCAGTGTTTTACGTATGTTGTCGTTGTAAGCTAAATTTGTTTTATTATTAAATTTGTGTCTTAAATCTTGAGTTATACACATAATGGACTACGCACAGAATAGCACACATCCTGCAAATAATATGTACGTTATTTCTAAGAATTAAGACACAAATAAAAAAAACGGGCCGCACAGCGACAACACAGGACAAAAACTCAGTTTGAATTGAAATTTTGGTCTCATTTGAATTGAACTGGAGGTGAACGAACGACGTTAACTGTTTTCCTCTTGTGCCTAGCTTCAGGTACTAATTGACTTGTAATGCAATCGAGCACTCCTGTGTGATAAACTAGAGCTCGCTTCTCATACCATGACACATTTTAAGAGAATTGAGTGCATATATAATTACAGATTCTGAATTATTTCTTAGGTCAATGAGTGCTTCAATAAATACATACTAATAGGACTGAAAAAGTCCTAAAATTACAGTAACTTTAGGCAATGTTGTAGTCCTAAATATTTCATAAGGTATACGCTGTGAGTCTTTTAGTTTATAAATCTTTAAGCGGAAACTACACTGAAAAAAAATTCTTTGGTTTTCGGTGTACCAGGGTGACCACCACTTTTTAGAACGTTGTTGATTTTGGTGATTCAGCTCAATGGATGTGTTGTCAATGCTGATTCAACACATTAGAGGGTTTCAAATTAGCACAAGAACAGTTTTGAATCATCGAAATCGACAAGTTTGTTGTGTTGATTTAACACAAAAGTTGTGGTCGTTCTGGGACGATGAAAAGTTGAATTAACACAATCAATTTTACCAACACAAAATGCTTTGATTATAATTCCAGTGAGGCAATAACAATGAAGTAATGCATAATTTGTGACGTTGAGGTAACGAGAAGAAAAAAAAAAGTTGTTCAGATTTTCGAACTACACTGTAAAAAGTAGAAACACGAAATGGATGAAAGTTAATCCGCTTTATGGAGAAATTAAAATCGAAAATTAGCATTTTGTTGTATTTACTCTTGAACGTGGATATAGTGTAAGCCTTTTAGTGCAAAGATTGGTAAGATTAACTCCATTTTAAAGTTAAACATTTTCTTTGGAATAGCTTAACGTTAACTGAAAATGGGTTGAAACTGGCCAAAGTGATTTGTCCGTGAACGTTCAACTTATTTTATGGTTACAATTCGGTAATTTTCTAATCGAAGTGTAAGCTAAACTGAAAATTTTGAGGTTACGTATTTTTGTGGATGAAGTTTAAGCCTTAGTTGGATATTCTATAATCCAGTAACAGGAGTAACGTTACTTGCTTGTCACTGAACGCCCCGCCATTTTGAGTGTTTTACATTGCCTTTACACTGTGAACAGTAAACAGTTCACTGGTGGACCGAGAACGGCAAGGATTGTATTGGCGGAAGGAGAAATTAATTTAGGTATGAATCTTTACACTGTAGCAAACGTATCTCTCCTTTTTTCACGAGACATTCCTCGTAGTAAAATCAAAAACGTGTTAATGATTAACCTCCTTCGTAGTAAAACCCTAGCTAGCTATAGATATCACTCGGAAAGCCAGAAACACCAACTGCCTTCGTTGGCCGATCCAGGTGGCCGAACGGTCTAGCGCGCTAGTCTGTCGAGTCAAGGATCGTGGGTTCGAATCCCGCCTCGGGCATGGATGTGATTTTAACTGTGTTGTCTGTAGTTAGGAAAAATAAATTAAAAAGGTTGCAAGAGTTGTAAGAGTTAAAACCAGTTGGGTGGCGCATTCGGTTAGGGTGCGTTTCACCTTTTTTTTAAAAAAAAAAAAAAGTAGCTAAGTAATAAGAGCGTCTGACCAGTGTGCTTGTGGACTCTGGATCGAAACCCAAACACTCCAGCTTATTTATTTTTTTCATTTTTAATGTTAAAGGAATATTACCTTTTATTCTTTTCTACTTTAAAAAATGTACATTAAAGTGCATTAATGAGCTCTGCTACCTCCATTTTTTGGATGAACGTTGTGTCTCCTATTTTTACAGTGTACATCTTTATCAGTTAATAATCAGTTACAATTCTCTATCTCGACTCCTGAAGCCAAGGGATTCAAATGACTGACGAACAAAGAAGTTCAAGGTGACACAAAACTGTAGTATTTTTGTATAAAGATTAAAGAAACCTTGGATCTTAATGTCCATGTACAAAATATGAGTTCTGTGTTACATATATTTCGGATTATCTATAAAAGATTACCTCAAACTTTTTTGTTTGCCAGTGTTCCCTGTAAACCTGTTTTTTGTTCGCCAATGTTCCCTGTAAACCTGTTTTTTGTTCGCCAATGTCCCTTGTATCCCTTGGCTTCTGGAGTCAACATTAAAGACCTACTTGCTATGCCCGTTGTAAAACTATATGGTATGATGAAGCGTACTCCACACATGGAAAAGCTAAGCTTCTACCTTGCTTTTGAAAACATAAAATACTGACGCGCATCATGTACTCTCTACACTTCTCAACATTTGTTCCTGATCAACTGCAATCAAGAATATTTGACCGTAATGATCTCACCGGAGTAACTGCGGAATTAAGTAAATAAACGAAAAGAAAGTTGAAGTTATACGCATCGTAGCAGAAGGTATACACTAATGTGTAAGGTTAATCAGAGGGTATACGGCGTATACCTTCGTATACCCTCGACTACAACCCTGACTTTAGGGTTACGGTGTATCAAAATTCTTTTGTTATATAATAATATGAAGTCAAGAAAATGTATGAATACTTGTGGGGAATCCATGTGCATACTTTTTTTCTCAGTAGATGGCATTAACTGCATTGTACTGTAGCGCCACTAGCGTATATCTCGAAAACTTCAGGTGAAGTGAATTCAAAGTTTGTAATTTTTCTTCCTTTCTTATCTTTCTTTATCTTTCTTTAGCTGAATATCCGAAGAGGCGAAGAATAAAGGATACTACCAGGAAAGCATTGTGGATGGTTTGTTTTTCCCATCGAGCATTATATGATACTGGAGTGACTACTTAATGTCGAAAGATAGACACCAGAGCAAATATTTAAACTCGTTTGTCGATTTCCAGTCTAATCCAATGTGAATCAAATTTTCAGTTCTGACTCATGTTCCTTATCGCTGTGCTGCAAGTTTTTTATTTGTCTTAATTCCTGAACTATTCATTTAATAATATACCGTGCTCTACATACACTCAAAAAAATCATTGGTGTTTATTGCCACCCCAAAAGGTATAATAGAACACCTCTACCTCTACACCAATTCTAGTGTTAGTTAACACCATCCAGGGTGTCCAACACCGTTTCTGGTGTTGATAAACACCTCTACCGGTATTAAGAAACACAGTTAGGAGTGTTAATAAACACCATTGAAGGTGTTCCCTAACACTTCTAGTTGTGCACTTTAACACTCCTAACGGTGTTTTTGAACACCGGTAGAGGTTTGTCAACACCAGAAACGGTGTTGCACACCTGGATGGTGTTAACGAACACTAGAGTTGGTGTTACCCAGCACTGGAATTGGTGTAGAGGTAGAGGTGTTCTATTACACCTTTTGGGGTGGCAATAAACACCAATATTTTTTTTGAGTATATAATAGAAAATACTGCAATAATATTACGTTTTTTTACAAGAATTAGGACATAAATAAAAAAATCGGGACACATAGCGATATCAAGCGTAAACAACTGTGTTAGAACCAAATGTAATCCATATTGGTTTAGACTGGAAGTGGACAAACGAGATTAACTGTCCTTTCCGCTACCTGGCTTCATATATTCATGACATTTTCAATAGCAGCAGTTACATAGAGGTAATTAGTTTTTGACTTTGTAAAGTGGAAAATGGAGTGACAGACTGACAGTGATTTTGATAACGCCATTTGTGACAATAAACTGAATAACAACATAATAGATTTTATATTATTTAGAACTGACTGTTGATCTAGTAAATATATTAGACTAAAATTAACAGGTTTTTTTTTAAGGATCAAGAGAGCTTATAATCAGACATGTCAACCTAGAGAAGTGCCAATGCGTGAGGTTTGCCAATATGGAAGGGGGGAGATGCGGGATATTGCATGAGAAACAAAAAACATAGCAAACACACATGTTAATTAGCTCAAAAGTCAAAAGTACCATAACAAGGAAAGAGAGCTTACGTTAACAAGTAATTTCAACTTTCAGAGTATTTTCTACTTGAAAAATTAAACTAAACTAACCACATCTTAAGTTATTGAAACCGTTTACGATCTGATCAGTTCAACAATTCTTCTGCATACCATCAGTGTAGAATTTGAAGCGGGGTATGGTTGAGATTTCCCCTCTCTGAAAAAATCTTCCTTGGCTGTTTTCCGAAATATCGCCCAATACTGGAATATGAACGAATATAATATACGGTGTTTAAGTTCTGAGAAAAATTTCCCCCCTTTCTGGAAATTGTACAAATCGGAAACTGCATACCATACATCTATCACTATGTTGATAGGTAACAAAGAACGAAAAAAATACATATCATCAGTTCAACAGTTCAATAATTAATTGAATAAACTAAAGAAAACAGTTGTTTTTACTGCCTATTACATTTCATTTGTGTTCATCGTTGTACAACTTGGTAGCTTTTTTGGCTGTCTTTAGAAGTTCACTGGAAGGTTCTACACCGGCCAATGGTAACAACCTTTCTAAACCACACTCTCTCTCTCTTACACTTTTTGCTCTTAATACCAAGCAGATGGTGCTATCAAATTGCTAACATCAGCTATGTCGCAATGCTGCCACTCTAGAAAGTCCAATTTGTATTTTTACTGCATTTTGCAGCGCGAGCTTTAAATTTTGCACTTTTTCTCCAAATGCGTAAGTTTGCAGGTTATTGAAGTGAGAGCGTGAGTTGATGATTGAATGCGTGTGACTCACGCACTTTGTGTGAGAGTTGACAAGACTGCTCATAATATATATCAACCTTCTTTCTTCTTCTGTTTCGCACATTTTGAAAATGTTATGAATACGGCATCCATATTTTCTCAACCAAAAGTGTTATTAGGATTTCTTATACTTTACGCAAAAAACTGCAACATACATAATTGGGTCATTCCATGACAAATCATCCAATTTGAGATAATTTTATACAATTCTTATGGGGTGACCATGTTTCCAACATGGCGGGTGGTGTTTTTACTCACATAGACGTACGGTAGACCTGAATATCTTAAAAACCAGACTTGCTAGAGAGCTAAAACAAAAACTGTTGTGTAGCTCTTAAAGTGTACTTTGAAGATGTGGAATCACCTTTCCTGCAAATGAATTCCTTAATTCCAAAAATTAAGCTGAAA
Organism: Lepisma saccharinum; assembly: GCA_022664845.1. Lineage (NCBI taxonomy): Eukaryota > Metazoa > Arthropoda > Insecta > Zygentoma > Lepismatidae > Lepisma > Lepisma saccharinum. Next base: position 10,913 of record JAGDQP010004422.1, read on the forward strand.
TTAAAAATAACGAATTATATACAATTTGATTTTTAAACCAATATTTTATAAAAGGCTGCAATTTCTTGTAATCTTGTAGTTAGAATTACCAACCGGGTGTCTGGACGCAAAAAATCATTGCCCTAAATCACACTAATTTTTTCTATGGAGGGTTCAAACGTGGCGCTTGGGGAAAATACCGGATTTCTGGCTTTAATATTTCAGATAAGTTCTCATGAGAAAATATGAAATTTAGTGTCAAAGAAGCCTTCTATATGTCCAACTTACAGTAGAAATTGAAAATATTATTTTGAAATGGTTGGGCCATTTCTTTGCCATATCATGGAAATACTCAAGTGGTATCTTCACGAAGGCCACCAACATCCTGGCGTTGAATCACACCGCTTTTAGCTGCGGGAGTTCAAACATGGACCTTTGGCGAAAGATTCAGGATTTCGGGCTAAAATATATCAATGTACTATGATAAAGGTCTGAAATTTGGTCTTCAGGAAGCCTTGCATGTGCACAAATCATAGTAATAATGACAATTTTTATTTTCGAGTGTTTTGGTTAAGGAAAGATTGTTCATGAGAGTTAAAATTTCGTCTTTCAAGTAGAATACTAATATGAGCTACATATACACAATATAAGACGCTTGCACTTAGAAATTAACGATGCAAATTTGGTGATGAGCTCACCACAAAGAAGGCTTCCATGACACTAAATTTCAGCTCTTGTCATTATGACCCATCTGAAATTTTAACCCGAATTCCGAAGGGCCATGTTTAAACGCCCGTAGAAATAAAGCGATGTAATTCAACCCAACGATTTCTTGTATACAGACACTCTGTGTGTAGGTCTAAACATTTCAAATGATTGCAGCCTTATATTCGACTGCTTCACAGAAAAAAAACTGTGGTCTTTGTGAAGATACCACATTTGCGTTAGTATAACGGCGGAGAAAATCCACTTCCCCTGACTAAACTACTTCGAAAAAATATTGCAGTTTCAGCTGAGTTGGGCACATACAAAGCTACTTCAACACCAAACTTTAGATTTTTTTATGAGAACTCATCTGACAAGTAAACTTCCTTTCCTAACAATCGAGTATCTAGACATGGTATATATGTTGTGAAAGTACACAACCCGAATAGTATAAATGTGGAATCCTAGTGGCAGACGGCAAAGGGTATAGAAGTTATGACGGTTTAAAGGAGGAGCCGGTCACAACAGTAGCCCACTATAATCTCGTAGCGTTGTTAAGACAATGCAGAGTAAATACAACCTCCAAATCACCATTTACAAGATCGGACCTTGGATAAGTGGTTAAGATATAGGATGTTTAGTGAAAGAACTCGCGTTCGAATCCCGGCAGGGGTAAGAATTTTTTGTTTTTTTTTTCTTTCTAAATACATTTCTATCTGTTCATATTTATTATTAATAACTGCTCTCTTTCATTTTTCGTAGATTATCTTAGATTAGTGACCATGAGTTAGGGTAGGTTACACGAAGAAAAATTTTCCTAGGATTTAAGGACGTAACCTCCTTAAATCCGTAGGTTCCCTCCTGCAATAATGAGTTGGCGAGGATAGTATGACGGACGTAGCAAACAGCATTACCGAGCATGTGTACTGTAAACTGCTGTTAGCTCCTGCCTGGCATGCTAATTGCAGACGCCAGTTCATGACGTCATTTTAATGACGTCATGAAGTTATTTGCACTCACATGCCAGTACGTAGCCACTGTCCTGCCTGGCTGTGGGGAAACCCAGGCTCGTAATGAGGGCTGCTCCTTACGTACTGACCTTCCAGCTGTCGTGGTTGTAGGTTCCCTCCTGCCTGGCAGGACGGTCCCTACATCGTATACGCGAGTTACCTCCAGAATGTATAAATGTATCAGACGGAAAGAATGAATGATGCACCAGTATCAGAAGGTCATTACATGCTAGTACTTCCTTCTGCTTCACCATACGTTAAAATTAATAACTTCATTCTAGAGCAAAACGCCCCGAGAAGTAAGCTGTAACGTAAATATTCGAAATTTAAGTGTTTTATTCTTTCATAAACCAGACGTTAAATCCGATTAATGTTAGTATCTGCATCGATATTTTTTTTTTGGTGAAAAAATGTACATTTTTTTTAGTTGGTTTGCTTCCAACGCCGTATTTTTATTTTCCAGGGTGGCTTCCTGGAATGACTTGGAAAAAATGATTGATTGATTTTTTTTCCCTGCTAACCCTTGGGTTAGCCCCTCTCGAGGGTTACGCCCTCATTTCGGGATGAGTTTGAATTTAAGCATTAGTCTTTTGTAATAAAGTCGCTGTTCTATGTGATTCTTTAATAACTTCTATCATCGCTTGCTTTTGTTTCTGTTGTGATTATTGTCGCTTTCCATGTATTGCTCGTTGCCTGTAGGCAAATTTATTGTCTAAATTTTGAAGTGTTTTATTTATGTTGTTTTGTTTAATTTTGTTTAGTGTACCTTGAAAGATGCTATATATTGTGGGCAGTCTATAATTGAAAGTGCGTCGGCTATTTCGTAATCCTCGTGTTCGGCAGTGATGGAGTTTTTGTATATTGTACTTAGTAAAGAAAGTGGTGTTTGGATGATTAACTGTCTCGGATTAAAGCTTATGTCAGTCTGGATAGTATCCACGAGTAGTGGATGGTCATTTTGAAATCTTGTGCTTGTATATTTTAATCGTAGTTGTTCTATGTGATGCAGGATGTTGTCAAACGGGACTTGGTCGTATAGTTCTCTAGTCGGGCTGGGCAGTTTAATCCGGAAAGCAACTCGGAAAGCGTGACGCTCCAGGACTTTTAGTTTCTCATAATAGAACTCTGCTGCTGTGATCCACGCTGTGAAGCCATATGTAAGTACCGGTCTTAAGAAGGCTTTGTACGTCTTCAGTATTGTTTCTGGGCACAGTCCCCATGTGGTGCCTGTTAGTCTTCTTAGAAGGTTCAATCTGTTGTATGCTTTCTCTGTAACTTTGTTTAGGTATGGCCGCCACGTTAGGTTATGGTCAAATGTTATGCCTAGATACGTAACCTATTTTTCTGGTTTTATTACAGTATTTTCGACCATGATGGATAATTTGTTTGGGTTTCTATGCACCTTGGATCGTCTGTTATGTGGTATAAAGACTATGGCTTGGGTTTTAGTGGAATTGATTTTAAGACGCCATTTGTTGCACCATGATACGAAGCTAGAAATTGCGGTGTTCAGGCTATTGTTTATACTTTGTATGGTTTTAGCTGCAGCCAGGAATGCAGTATCGTCTGCATATTGAAATACATGGATGTTGTTTGGTAGGCTTGGGAAGTCTGCTAAATATATAAGGTAGAGTAATGGTGAGAGTGCAGAGCCCTGCGGTACACCACTGTAGATGAAATATGGATGTGAACTGGTGTTGTTTATATTTACGTAGGATAATCTGTTTGTGAGAAACTGGTACGTGAACCTTATATATGCCCCAGCAAGTTTAAGTTTAATAAGTTTGTAGATAAGCCCTTTGTGCCACACCTTGTCGAATGCTTTTTCCAAATCGAACAGTACGAAACAGGATGTATTTAGTGAGTTGTAATTTTGTACTATTAAGTTCGTGAGTCTTAGGAGCTGGTCATTTATACTGAATTTTGGTCGGAAGCCGGCTTGGTATATCGGTAGTAGGCTGTGCTCTGTGATGTGTTGATGTAATCTGTACACCAATATTCGTTCTAGAATTTTACTGAATGCAGTTGTTAGTTGTATTGGTCGGTATGAGGTAACGGAGTTTGATGGTTTGTTAGGTTTCGGGAACATTAGCGTTTTGGATATTTTCCAATCCTGGGGTATGAAGCCTGTACGTAGGATAAATGTATATATTATTGCCAGTAATTGTATGAAAGATGCGGGAGCTTCTTTGATATGACGATAGCTTATGTTGTCTATGCCTGGTGCGGAGTTTCGTTTGTTAGCTATGGATCGATTGATTTCGTCAGTGGTTATTTCTTCAGTGAGAGGATTAGTTTCTGGCAGCCTATGACTGATATTGGGTTGAAGTGCTGGAGATTCTGGATTTAGCCGATCTAATGGGTGGCGATATGGGTTTAGTTGAGGAGGTGGTGTGAATACATCTTGTAGGTATTCGGCAAAGGCGTCGGCTTTTTCTTGGTCCGTTGTTAGTGGCATGTTATTCTGTAGCAATGCGTATGGGGTTGAAGTGTATTGGCCGGTAAGCATCTTAAACCTTTTCCAATATTTGGTCGGGTGACTCGTTTCTCCTAGTGAGTTGCAGGTTTTAATCCAGCTTCGTAGTTTGTAGGCTTTTAGGTAGTTGGTGATCGTCCTTTGAAGCTGCCTATGGTGACGTAAGGCTTCTAAGTTGCCGGTACGCAGATATTCTTTGTAAAGTTGTCTGGAACGTTTTATCATTGGTGGGTACTGTGGTGGTAGTTTTGGCTTGGAATTTGTAGTTGAGTATGTTGGGATGTGTGCTTTGCTTGCATCTTTGAATGCCATTGTCATTCTGTCTACGGTCCAGTAGAGGTCTTCTTCTGTTACAGGTGCAGTTAGGTGACCGGTTTCTTGCTCTATTGTTGTACGGTACTTGGTCCAGTTCGCCTTATCAAAGCGAGGAATTGTGCGTAGAAATGTCTTTTGGTTTTTGGTGGCTTGATTATGGCAGTTTAGTGTAAGCTTTACTGGATCGTGGTCGCTTCCGATAGTGTCTAGTACTTCTATCAGACAGCGACTTGAAAGGTTAGATGATGTTATTACTATATCTGGTGTGGTATTGCTAATGGGTCGTGTGTGGCGAGGTAATTTGTGGATTTCGCCAGTAGTATTGGTAGTTATAAAGTTGCTGAATCTGGTCTTCTGTCGGGCTGTTCTGCTGTGAAGGTTTATGTCAGCCATGATAATATAGTTACGGAAGTTGTTTGATATGTACTAAAAGAATTCATATGGTATTGGATGTGTGGGTCTGACATATATTGTGGCTACTGTGATATATAGAGATTTAAAATACAGTGTTGCGATGAGATGCTCCGGTAGATTTGCTATGTTAGGTTTGTATAGCCTATAGGCTATTGACTCCTGGAAGCCTAAGAGTACCCCGCCGTTTGCCCTTAGTGCATTTGTCTTGCTGTCATTTCTTATAATTTGGTTATTTCTTATTTTGCATTGCATTTTTGGTGTTAGGTTGGTTTCATTTAGTAGGAAGGTATTGATGTTCTCATCCAGTAGGAGTTGATCGAATAGTATTTTGTTCTTAATTACTGATCTTATATTCATGAATAAGAAAGCAAGAGCCATGGCGAGGAAACATACAAGTTTATTGCTGCTTTGTTTGGCTTTATACTGTGGTTTCATAATGCGATGCATGGAAGTGTACGTACGGTCCAGAGTATGTAGCATTGAAGTTGACTTGGAGTATGGCTTTTGCTGCATATTGTACTTGTTGCAGTATATGAGGTCTTAAGAACGGATGTATATTTTGTAATGCCATGGTTATGAAGCCAAGCATTTGTTCTATTGTCACTGGTTGGTATATTGAAGTGGGTTGAGCTGATGTGGATGTAGTTTGATCTGTTTTTTCATGCGTTCTTACTGGTACTACAAGATGTGGTTTTTGTTCTTCAGGTGCTGGTTTTGCTTTACACTTGTAGCTGTAAGTTGGGTGTGGTTCATTGCATTGTGAGCATTTTGGTTGTTCCTGTAAGTTTGTACATTTTCGGGTATTGTGTGGCCCAGCGCAGAATCCACATTTCGGTTGTTTCGTACATTTGGCTGTCGTGTGCTCATTGTACGTTTGGCACTTTTCGCAACGTATGGGTTGTGGTTGAGTTGTTTGCGATGGTTCTACCCGGTGTCTTTTCCAGTATATCATAGCCCCGTTAGTTAGTAAGTCATCTATGGTTTCTTGCGATTTGGTTAGTATCCTTACCATGTAGGTTGGTCCTGCCTTGCACATGATGCGGATACATTTGATAATAGAATATCCTTCTTGCTGTAATTCGTTATGTATCTCATCGTCTGTGTAAGATGGTAGAACTCCACGGATTACCACTGATAAAGCTGGTGCTGATCTAGGAGGCGGCATTTGTCTCGGTTCACGTTTGTCAAGCTGTGTGATCTTTGCGCTTTTCCCGAATATTTCAAATGAGCACTTGTCCCTAATAGTTTTCAGTAGGTTCGGGTCAGGAGATTTCAGAATGTAGCCGTTCCTAGTTGGGATGATTTGATTTATTGCTGCTCGTGGTATGTATTTAGAGCTGGAGAAATATCTGTTTGTTGTTTTGGAATTTTGTGTCGAAGTTTGATAGCAGGAAATTATAAATCTGAGGTTTGTTTGTCTCATTTTCATTTCCGAGTTCCATGTGCAGGTCGCTCTCATTTGAAGACTCACTCAGATTATGCTGTCTTTTGTTTTGAACAGGAGACCTTGAACGTGATCGATGAGATCTACTTTGAATTTTCCGCTTTTCTATTACTGCTGATTGGTGAGGACCTAGTACGACTTGAGGAAGTCCGGTGTGCACAGTAGGTATGTTAGATGCCAATGTTTCGTCCATTTTACGAGAGCCAGGTGTCGTCATATTTGAGATCAGTCCGGGTGCTTACTTGGTTATAAATTGAACAATATGTGCAAAGTCACAACAGATATTAAAATGATATAAATTTTATACGTAACCAAACTCAGAGTCCAATGAATAGCTAAGGTCAGAATATTTGAGATAAAATTTTAACTAGCCAAACTAATAGCCAAAATCGATGTCCAGAAAAATAGCGAGGTCAGAATATAGGAGATTAACTCGATCCAAATCGTTAACCAAAATCAGAGTCCTTAGTAATAGCTTGTGTCAGAATCCTTATACCAGTACCTTATAAATTATATAACTAATAAACCAAACTCGTAAACCAGATAAATAGCCTATAACAGTAATACTAATAGTAACCCTTAAATAACTACGGAGTCGGTGTATCTTTTAATTGCTCAGCAGCAATAACGTTTTTTGACTGGTGTCTCCCCAGTAAGATGCTGCATCGATAACCTAACTTCTCATCTTATAAACTATTGTACAATAATTGATTGCGCACATTCGTCATTTAGATATGAGCAGTAACGTAAATGCATTAAGAAATCTTTCAGTTATCACATACTAATAATATTAATCGCGTTGCCTTTCATATTTGCTTTAAAATAGATATCCCATGCATAATAATTATAGTTTTAGCTTCTGGCTATAAAGAAAACTGTGCTGCCATCTCGCGAGATACTTGTAATACATCGCAACAATTTGCAACACGTTTAATATTTCGCAACACACTTAACCTTCTCCTGCTAGACTGTGTCTCGTGCTGTATTACATGCAAACGTTCCCAATGTTAATACAAGCAGTGTAAATCATGTGTTTCCAGCATTATAGTGTTACTGCAGGCGGCTCCTGCTATTACGTAGGAAATTACCGTCTGTAATGTATATACTGACTTCTCCTTCTTTCATTCTTGGTAGGAGGTTACATCCTGCTTGCCTGTGTTCCTATATGATGTCACTTTATTAATTTTACATGTCGGCATGTTATTCCGTCCTGCCAAAAATTGAGGCATGGAGAAACAACAGTAAGACGTAGGAAACATACGGAATAAAGACTTTTTCCACTTGACATTACTTGTAATGCACGCACCACTAATCGCCAATTTCATTGAACGTGGGTTACGTACGTATTACGTATGTTCCGTACGTATTAACGTACGCAATCTACATAATACTGCAAATGTTACATTTACATTATTGGGAATGTAGACGTTTTTCTCAGTGTAGTAAGTCAGGTTCGGTTATGCATCTTTACACTTTCGTTTCTTTCTTTCAAATTACATTTCTTTCAAAATACATTTCTATCCGTTCACATCTATTATTAATAATTGTTTTCTTGAATTTTAATGACCATGGATTAGCGGAGGTTAGGTTAGGTTAGGTTAGGTCAGGTTCGCACAAACATTGGGCTTAGGCTCCCAACCTGACCTTACCTAACCTCCGACAACACATGGTCACTAAAATTCAAGAAAACAATTATTAATAATAAATGTGAACGGACAGAAATGTATTTTGAAAGAAATGTAATTTGAAAGAAAGAAACGAAAGTGTAAAGATGCATAACCGAACCTGACTTACTAACCTACCCTAACTCATGGTCGCTAATCTAAGATAATCTACGAAAAATGAAAGAGAGCAATTATTAATAATAAATATGAACAGATAGAAATGTGTTTTGAAAGAAAAAAACTGAAAATATCTTGGCCTCACCGGGATACGAACCCGTTTTTTTTTCACTCAACAAGCCAACATCTTAAACACTTATCTACGGTCCGACCTTGTAAATGGCGATTTTGAAGTTGTATTTATGTTGCACGTGTGTTGCGTCACAACGCTACGAGATGTTAAAGTAGATTACTGTTACGACCGGCTCGTCATTTAAACCCTCATAACTCCTATACCCTTTGTCGTCTGCTCTTAGATTACACATTTATATTATTCTGGTTGTGCACTCTCAGAACATATATACAATGCCTAGATCCCCGATTTTTAGTTTACTTGTGAGATATTTAAGCCATAAATCTGGCGTTTCTTGCCAATACTATGTTTGAATCCCCGCAGCACAAAGTGGGTGTGACTTTTTGCCTGCAGACACCCGGTTGGTAGATCCAATTACGTATGTTCCAGTTTCTCTCGTAAGGTATGAGAAGAAATGCTAATGATATTTCATTCTGATAATAATTTTCACAAAAGGATTTACATCAATAAGAAAAGCTGTTTTAAAAAAGTGAATTGTTATACTGCTTTTACATGTATAAAAATATATATTGTGGATTTAAACTAGAATCTCTGGGAGAAGGACTAAGTGCAAAACCTAGAAAAAGGGACCACAGGTTTGTTCTCTTAAGAAAACAATTGCACAGACGGAAATAAATATCATTCCTTACACAAACAGTAATTTTATTTAACTATCGTCCACTTTGCGTTCCTCAATCTCTTGGTGGTTTAATAACACAAACCTTGACAATAGCTTTTCAGATGTAAAAATAGCTCATGGTTAAAGCATTTGCTTTCTAAATGAACGTTAAAGTAACATGAATTCGAGTCCTGGACGGGACCAGAATACTTTTCCTGCTAGTCAATAAAACAATAGTAACTTCTTTTCATGAAATGACTAAAGTGTAGAATTTGCGAGCAAGCATCCAAGCTGTCTGTACTATTAAGCCAAACTGAGTGTGACCTTGCAAAACTTCTAAGCAGACATAGAGTAGTGAATAAGACTTTCCCACGCCACTGACGTGAATTTTCTTTTTTCTGACGCTGACAAATACAATTATAACATGATCTTAATAAATAGGGAACTAAATCAGATGTAGTATAGTGTTTAAGCTGTTGAACTTTCAGTCTGTAGCTCTAGGTTTGATCCCCAGTTCGATTCTCCTTTTTTAAAATATACTTGTATGAGAATGATTACCTGACTGCGAAATGCAAGTTATTGGACAGTCGAGAGATTAATAAGTATATGTGTGATCGTAACACATCAATGAAATTGTTTCATGGCTAATATAACTTTTACTCGCATTTTTTCATTCTTAGATCTTATCGTGTTTATCTCTTTCTTAAGTTATCTTTCTCTCTGTTTTTGTTCGGTTATGTATGTGTGTGTAAATTCTCTCTCTCTCTCTCTCTCTCTCTCTCTCTCTCTCTCTCGCTGTGTGTTTGAACAAGACTAGTTTTCTTGCATTGTATAATGATGATTCTTACATGATGTCCATATTAGTATTTTTCTTTTCTGTGTATCAATTCTATCTCTTAGAACATAAAGTGAATGGAATTTTTGCCTATCTGTCTCGTGGTTCTTTAAATGATGCACAACGACTTATGCTTTCTTCCTCCAAATGGCTTAATATCTTGCTGTGCCATGTTTTGAGGCATATTTGTACTGCAATGTTGGTTATCATCTAACTATTAGACGTACAGTGAAACAATTCTCCTGGAGGAAAGAGGAGTTATTTCTTATAACTCCAACCTCCATTTATTATTGTATGTGACTGGACAGTATTCGGAATTGTTCATTTAAACAATTAACATGTCTTTCACACATTCGCTTGTCAATGATGACTTTTCTAATCTCCACGAATTATTAATTATTGAAAATGACCTCTCTTCGGAAGCACTTATCCCAGGAAGTGACTGCACTAATTCACACCTGTAGTTTATTTAAATTTTGCACCGTTGTCTCTTGCTGATATAGGTCTTTGAGCACAGCTGTATTTCTGTTATGTAGTTGATTTAAGTTTTGACCACTGTGCGAAGTAAGAATTAAGTACGGTGGAGTAAGAATTAAGTACATACATACAGTTCGTTCAATATATTGTGAAGTGATGCAGATGGTAAAAATATTTTCAAATAGTGTGCAACTTTGCTTAAAATCCTCTCACTTGTGTAGTTTAAGATTAACCCATGACAGTTGATCCAGACTGTCCAGATCAGCCCACGAGACGAGATTGAGGGATTATTAATTATAACGTTCAGGAGTACTGTATCGAAACAAATATAATATTTACTTCAAGTGCCCCTATGAAATTAATTTATATCAGCTCTTTGAAGAAATTCGGGACTTTTAATGTATTCTTGGGGACACCGGGACACAATCCTAAAATTCGGGACTGTTCCGGAAAATTAGTGACGTATGGTCCCCGTAATTATGAAGAGATATTTGGAATATGTGATATTCTTGTATTTAAACAAAATCGACGAATATATATATATATTCGAAAAAATACATTTTTTTTTCCTTAAAGGACTAAAGACAAACTCATTCGCTAAAATTATACAAGTTTAATTACGTCAGAAACAAGGATCAGTAAAAGAAACCCTTCAAACTATGTGGCTAATGGATTAAGCTCGAATAAGGTAAAGCGGGCAGGATGTTTTTATTTCTTCTTCTTTTGCAATTTGTATGGATTCGTTTCACAATCTGAAATAGTTATACAAGCTTTTCTGCTGGTGTTTTCGTTATACCACGACTCTATATTTTGAACAGAATTTTCGCCTTTCTTCGTAAGAAGTAATGGAAGGCAAAAAGAGACAAAAATGCATTGACTCTTCGTGCGGAAATAAGCACACGTCTCTCTCTCTCTTCTTACAAAGAAAGAAACCCGAGAGGGAAAAGTGAAATCGTGAGGCTTCCAAGTCGTGGGTTGGTTGCTTAAACTTTAATTTTGTGTTACAAAATAACTTTCAATATGTATAAATTGTTACGTATAGTAATAGTTCCCGAATTACATAAAATTATTACGATAATAATCTCGAACTATATTTAATAAAAATAATGATTTACGTGAATACATCCTCCATGGTATCCACATGAACTTACTCTATTAAAAGCTAAACACAGAAACACTAAATGTTGACGTTTATGTTCAATCTGAAATGTTCTATCTATGCAAGCTGACTCATCGAGCAATTTTATAATTAAAACATCAAGTGAAAAGAGACAATGACCTCTACCTAAAAGTGATACTGGACTGACTGCTGCCACTCAAAATGTCATGAATATATGAAGCCAGGGAGTGGAGAGGACACTTAATTTTGTTTGTCCACTTTCAGTCTGAACCAATATCAACCAAATTTTCGGTTCTAACTCAGTTTTTTCCGCTTGATATCGTTGTGGGACCGGTTTTTGAATTTATGTGTTAATTCTTGCAAAAAACGTAAATATTGTTTGTAGTATTTTCTATTACATGCAGAGTACGGTATACTATTATATGAATAACTCAGGAATTAAGACTTAAATTAAAAAAAAAAAACTAGCCACACAGCGATAAGAAGCGTATAAAACTGAGTTAGAATTGAAAATTTGGTCTACATTGGGTTAGGAAGTAGACAAACTAGTTTAAATATTTGCTCTGGCGTCTATCTTTCAACACTACACAGTCACTCCAGTATCGTTACCTACAGAGCTTGATGGACACACCTGATTACCATAGTAATTAAATGAACTCTTTTTCGGGTTTCCAACAAAAGGAAGGATACAGTTAGCATTCACCCGTAGTCTCTCACATATAAAGTAATTGTAGATAAAGAAACCAATTCTCCTCACGCCACATGGTGTCAGTCCAGCCGAACTAGGAATGAAGTAATATTAGTAAACCATGCGCAATATCTAGGTTTTTTATAGCGGTATTGAGAAATGTTTTCTTTAATTTATTAACACTGAACTAACGAGTGATTAACAGTCTTTTAACATTGGTAGCTGCTCGTTAGGACAGCGTTAGTCACTTCAAAAACGTTTCTGAATACGATTGTAAGGGCTCATTTTCATGAAAGCTTGCGTTGTTTGCTTTGCTGGCGATTTGGGTGGATAGCCAATTGAAACACGTGGCGTTTCGTGGTTCGTGGTGTAGTTTTATTACGTGGTGTAACACGTGTTTCAATTGGCTATTCACCCAAATCGCAAGCAACGCAAGCGTGTTTGAAAAACAGCCCTTAGAGCTGAGTTCCATGAAAGCTTCCGTTGCGTGCTTTGTTCACGATTGGGTGAGTAGTCAATTAAAATACGTGCTTTATTGCGTGTTCTACGTATTACGTAGTAAAAGACGTGCTTCAATTGGCTACTCACCCAAATCGCAAGCAAACCACGCAACGAAAGCTTTCATGAAAATCAGCCCTTAATGGCTTGCGGACCAATAACATGCATTATCAGATGCTCCGTAGTTTTCGCGGTTTTTCAATTGAATGTAGAAACAACCATTGGCCATTACACACTGGCATTATTTCATTTCTAGTTCGGCTGGACTCACACTAGGTGGCATCAGTAATAATACTATAAGGGATTACATACTCGTCCATCTAACTTCTATGGTAACCAGGGGTACCATTGGATGTTTGAATGCCAAACTGTCCGATGAATCAACTTGTATAGATCAGATCTAGTACTTTAGTTCTATCGAATGACCTCTATCAAAAAGCTATACTGGACTGACTGTTGTCATTGAAAAATTCGTGAATATATGAAGCCAAACAGCGGTGAGAACATTTAATCTCGTTTGTCCATGTCTAAACCAATATGGACCAAATTTTCAGTCCTAACTCAGTTTTCACGCTTGATATCGCTCTGCCTTAATTCTATTGTATTGTATTTATGTCTTAATTCTTGTAAAAAAAAAAAAAAAAGAAGTAAATATTACTTGCAGTGTTTTCAATTATAATTATGCAGAGTACGGTATACTATTATATGCATAACTCAGGAATTAAGACTTAAATCAAAATACGGGCCGCACAGCGATAAGAAGCGTATAAAACTGAGTTAAAACTGAAATTTTGGTTCCCATTGGATTAAATTAGTTTAAATATTTGCACTGGCGTCTATTTTTCCACACTAAGCAGTCGCTCCAGTATCGTTACGTAGACCTCGATGGTTCTATCTAGAACCTTGATCAACACTAAAAAAACGTAAAAGATGATAGTAAAGAAAGATGATACAAGGATCATTCTTATTTCAGTATGCAGATGGACATAAGTTGATTATTCCGAATCTGTCTATTTCCATAATTGAAGACCTTAATTGAAAAACATCCCAAGTCCACTTTTTTCGTATTTGCATTTTCTCTGTTCGTCGGTATCAATACCACCACAGAAACCCTTTTTTACAAAATAATTTCCGCTGAATAAGATAACATACGCGTACAAAGACCTTGGACTGTTTTTCGTTCCTCCTGAAAAATATACTCCGGTGGACTGGCGATGTTTATCAATTCAGACTATGGTTAGTTAAAGATTCACAAACTGAGTGTTCCTATTAAGCCTTTTAATCTTACAATAACGTAAATGTGCAAAATCAATTTAAAGCAATCATTGAACAAATTTACGCTTCATTGAATTCAACTAACAAGAATATGGCTTCTAATTGTGCAGCTGATATGTACAATTCTATCCCTGAAAAATTAGCCATTTTTAATACTAGGAGCATTTTCTCAAATAACAAATTTTCAAAGTAGAAATTAAGGGAATTTAAAAAGCTACAATAATAGTCTTTATGTTTAAACATGGATTGATCTTTAGGTAATACGTTCCTGTTTTCCTTCCTTGACTATATTTTCTACGTTTGATAGTGTTAACCATTGAACTGTACTTAACGAACTGGAGCGCTCGTTCAGTATCTAAAGACAGAAATAAAAGGAAACATTTTACATTGTCCACTTTAGATTTTATCAAAAATGGGCCAAAATTTCAGTTTGAAATTAGTCTTTTATGCTTGTTGTCGCTGTGTGGCCTTTATTTTTAAATTTATAGTTTAATTCTTGATTTATACTGGATGGGATTGTGAATATAATATCACATCCTGTAGATAACGTTCACGTTATTTGCAAGAATTTAGATATAGAAAAAGACCGTACAGCTACAACAAGCGTAAATGACTGAGTACTGAAAGTTTAGTCCCCTTTAGATTAAACTGAAGTGGGAAAATGAGCTTAACTGTTGCCTTTTAATGTAATCGAGCGCTTCAATATGATAAACTACAGCTCACTGGATTTGATAAAGGTCCCAGTTGGGACAAAAACTTCAACATTTACGGCAGATTTGCAAAGACGGAATTTAGTTTTAGGGCTGCTTTTCTTGCAAGCGTGCGTTGCTTGCGATTTGTGTTAATAGCCAATTGAAAGACGTGTTACACGTAGAACACGCACTTAAACAAGTTTTTTTAATTGTCTACTCAAGAAATCACAAACAAAGCAAGCAACGTACACTTGCAAGTCGGCCGGGTGGATGAGCGGTCTGCGGCGGTAGGCCATCGGCTCGAAGGTCCCGGGTTCGAGTCCCGGCGGGGGCATGGGTGTGGATTTTAGCACTTAACAGCTAAAGGTGAATCGTGACGGGCCGAAGTCCAAAGTTACTAGACTGGCCCATATAAAAATAAAGTTTACCAAAGTTTTTTTTTTACCACACTTGCAAGGAAAGCAGACCTTATTAGTTTGTTAGGTTTAAGGCTGATTTTCATTAACGCTTGCGTTGCTTGCGATTAAGGTGAGTAACCAATTGAAACACGTGTTTTTTACGTGTTCTACGTGTAATATGTGTTTCAATTGGCTCTTCACCCTAATCACAAGCAAAGCAAGATTTCAAGGAAAGCAGCTCTTACGCTTAAACATCAATTTTCCAATTCATCAGTTTCTTTATTTGTTTATTTTATCAAACATGGTCTTCACACTGACGCCACGGAGGTTGAATTCATGTAAGAAAGTTTTTGCTACACAATCTCCTTGCACTAAGTACTTATTTACTATACATTAGCCTGGTGAGCATGAATAATATTAATATTGGTGAAATGATACAATATGGATTATTATTAGACTACTATGGTCTGAAAATGAGTACAAATATCAACGCCAGAAAAACACACAGGAAGAAGGGAGAATGGAATTATTATACCCTGATTGAATACCAAATTATATACTTAAAGGATGTAATAAATATCTCGTCATCTTTTTTTACAAATCTTTTCGGCAAGGCCACTTTCTGTCAGTATAGAAACATGTGTTAATTGTTTCCATAAATAACGGTGGAATTAACTCAGTTGTTGAAAGTTACAAACCAATATCCACCCTGAATGGCTTTGGGAGAGTAGGCTATTTCAAACTATAATAATTAAATATTTTCATTAAATTTTTGAAGTAAATTATTTACGAAAATCAAGACGGTTTTTTGAATGGTAAACCTATACTCACCAACTTCTGTCAAATTACTTATTATATATAGGTCTGCAATGGAATATACTTAATAGGAAGCAGTGCGATGCGATATATTTTGATTTGTCAAAGGCGTTTGACGCAGTTCATTTTACTAAATTAACTGAATCCTATTTGGTTTACCATCTACATATGTTAAATGTCTTGCAAAATATATGTATAACAGAACTTATCAGGTCAAAATAAACAATTTTCTATTATTAAAAGAATCTACAGGTAATGGAATCCCGCATGGATCGTCGATTGTTTAATATATTTATTACTTGTATATGCACATATGTGAAATCTGCCATGCCACTGGTATATGCCAATTTACTCTATAGCATATTTCTATAGAACGTTCTTATATTACTTTATATAAAATAATAGTGAGATTTAAATTGAATATGCTATAACTATCTGGAATACGAATAAAGATAACCTTGATTATCAAAGTATAGAATTGAAATTAATCCAAAAAGTTTCTATTTAAAGAATATTATGTTATAAATTAAAAAACCAATACGATTAGGAATAGTGGTGTCATTACTTTGGCCTTGTACCTTTGTACACGCTAAGTTAAAATATTAATAAACAACTTATTGAAGAGCTGCTTAATAACAAAATTAAGATTAGATATTTCCTTGAAAAATGTTTTGTACATATACTAATGTATAGATTGAGAACTCATCACCTACTTCGATTAAGGACAAATCAAAGAATATAAGTATTGACTTGCGTTCATAGGATTCACTGATTACATAAAAAAAAATTAAGAAAGAATTTTTAAAAAAGCACGCTTTCTAAAGATGTACTAAAAGTAAAAAATAATAAATTGTATTAATCTTATGAATCGGAAAATAAAAGCGTGCTCATGCTATTATTTGTCATTTTAAATTTATTTATTATTTATTTTTTTTTACTTTTTATTCCATCTTTAAAAAGCGTGCTTTTTTAAAAAATCTTTTTTTAAATTTATTTTCTGTATAATAGATCCGAACAAAAACACCAGAGGTGCAAAAAGTGGAGCCAAGTTCTTTAGCCCTAAAAAGGTGTGAAATGGGAGACGGATGAGCCAAGTTCCTTGGTGACAGCATGTAACAGGAACAAAGGAACTTGGCGCCAGCTGGCAACAACCTTAGGGTTGGTTTGGGAAATGGTATTTGGGCGGCTATGTTGAATTAAAGAAAGCGATTTTTAAAAAGTTTCCTTACATTGCCGTTACCTACTTGTGATGGTACACCTTCATACCAAATTTCGTTTCTATAGCTAGAATGGTGTGGAAAAAGTTTTTTTTGTCGCCATTTTGATCCAAGTTAACAACTTTTTCAAAAATGTAAATTATTCCTAAACTACTCTTGTTAATACACCTTTAAGCCAAATTTCGTATCCCTAGTTCAAACGTTCTGGAAAATGGATTATGAAGTCAGCCATTTTGGATTCTAAATGATGTCTTTGCAGATATTTTGTAATCTACTAGTGATGATATACCGTCATACTTCGAAATTTCATATTTCAATTTTTAACATCTTTTTTCTTACAGAATCTCAAAATCGCTGATTTCGCAATAAACTCTTGTTCCTGTATAGCATGCTGACGTTTTGTGACACGCGGAACTCGGCTGCATGCACTGCCGTACGTGTTGATACTCCCCTCGATTCGCTCGCGTCGCTGCGCCAAGAATCCCACGGCAGGCCGCGCATCATACTTGAGGAGTTTGGAGGAACTGCGTCTTTTTATCACAACCAGAATCTGCAGTGCACTGCGCCACATGATGCAGATATTCCCTCATACTCCAGAGCGCTGCGTCCGAATGGGGAAACTTCCACATTCTGCCTGTATAACATGCTCCTGGCAGTGCTAACGTTTGTGACGAGTAAAACTTGGTGGGACACGCGGGAGTATTGGAAGTTGGCGCGAGGAACTAGGCTCATCCATATTCCATTTCACCACTTTTTAAAGTTGAAGGAGTTGACTGGACAGTTTGCACCCCTGGTGATTTTGCTCGTATTTCGCAGCTTTTTACACTTGTGTAATGTATATACTAGCTTCGCCTCATTGGGGCGCTGCCCCCAGAATTCCAAGATGGCCTCTCTGGGGCGCACCCCTTTATCGCAATCAGCTCCAGCTGGGAACTGTACCCTAGTAGGGGAGACAAGCCGAATTTATTCTAACTTACTCGTAATGGTACACCTTCATACCAAATTTCGTTTCTCTAGCTTCAGTCGTTATAAAGTGGGG
This sequence comes from Lepisma saccharinum, assembly GCA_022664845.1. Taxonomy (NCBI): domain Eukaryota; kingdom Metazoa; phylum Arthropoda; class Insecta; order Zygentoma; family Lepismatidae; genus Lepisma; species Lepisma saccharinum. The sequence goes on from JAGDQP010004422.1 coordinate 28,883, forward strand.
CTTAGGCGGGCATTTTGGATAAAAGATGGACACATTTTTAACGTTTTCTTATATTTTCGTGACATACTCGTGATGATACACTGTCATACCAAATTTCATTTCTCTATCTCGAACGATGTGAAAAATGGTATTTCAGCTGCCATTTTGAATCAAAGATGGTGACTTTTTTAAAACGTTGTAATGTTTTCCTAAACTACTCTTGATAATACATCATTATGCCAAATTTCGTATCTCTGGCTCAAGCAGTTGGAAAATGGATTTATGACGCCCGCCATTTTGGATCCAAGATGGCGTCTTTAGAAATATTTTGTAATATTTTCATAATCTACTAATAATGTTGTACTGTCAAACTAAATTTCATTATTCTAGCGGCAGCCGTTTAGGCTGTGCATTCTTGAAAATTTTAGGGTTGGCGGCCATTTTGAATCCAAAATGGCGACTTTTTCAAATTTTTAAAAAGTTTTCTTAATTTGCTATCAATGATGTAGTTTCATACCAAATTTCACTGTTTTATCTTTAATCGTTTAGGCTGTGTATTCTTTGAAATTTTAGGTTTGGCGGCCATTTTGAATCAAGATGGCGACCTTTTCAAAATGTCGGAATTTTTCCTTTATCTACTTATCATCCTCTACCTTCATACCAAATTTCATGTTTCTAGCTTACTCCAAACACCCTAAACAATATGATGAGTGAGTCAGTCAGTCAGTGAGTGAGTGAGTGTCAGTTAGCCTAAAATGTGCAATTTCAGGGGTCCACAACTAGAACATAGTTTCAGATACGAATATGAAATTTTGTACATCTGCACATATTTACCATATCTCCTTAACGGCAAAAGCTCATATTCCTATCTTTAACATCTTTTTTCTTACGGGGTCCCCAAATCGTCGATTTTGCCATAAACTCTTGTTCCTGTATAAGATGTTTCTGGCAGTGCTGACGTTTTCTGATTTCTGACGTGAAGAACTTGGCTCATACACTGCCGTGCATGTTGATGAATATTAAACTCCCTACGAGATAGGCAACCCAAATTTCACACATTAGATGCGGCTTTGCGTGTATTTAAGGATATTTTCCAATTATTTTATTAATTAATTAATTACAGTTGACTGGATTATTCTGTCGTATATCTAATGAATTGAATATTGAATGAATATTGAATTGTCATCGGAAACAAGCAAGTTTACAAAATTTCAAAGAAATCGGATGATGAGAAGTGAGTTATAAAACGATTGCAAAATTTGCACCGAACAGACAGATAGCGGGTTAATAACAAGAAAGGGGGGTAATAAAAACGTGTTAAAAATATCCACGTCTGCAGTATTGTTTTATACTTTGTATCAAACTTAGTGAGTGGATCGATGAACATTATTTGTTAATGTTATCTACTTGCAATTAACTTTGGAATTAGACAGAATGTTACTTCAATACATTAGTTAGAAAAATATTCTGCAAGTCTTCTTTGATCTTTTCATTTTGCTCTTATATCACGCTTAGACTTGTGCTATTTTGGTGTAAATAACTGTTTATATGGCGTTAATAAAGCATTACTATTACTACTATACTATTTCTCACATAGTTGTAACCATGCAGCCCCGCACTCTTACGTAAGTATTCATATATTATTTCTTTCAAAAGTCAACCGAAGCATAGTAACAATATTTAGTAGGTTCAAATCATATGACAATGTTCCAGCTGCAGGAAATAGTTTTTAACTTTTTTGTGTGTCTGCTAAAAGAAATGGGAATCAATGTTCGTGAATAAACATTCGATTGTAAGATTTTGTTGGAAGAAAACCCATTGATACCCATATTATAGTTTATTCTAAAGCCAACCTTCTCAATTACATTTTTCACACAGTCTCTTATTTTAAAATTACAGTTATATGAAGTTCGCGGAGACAAGGATTGATGACAATTACAAGTAAAATTTTGTTAGAAAGCGAGGAGGAAAACGATTATTTCTTATAATATCGTCGATAATGTAGCTTATATACTATCTTTGACATTTTGCGAAGCGATGACATTACTACCTAGCGGATCTTGATTACAAAGACTCACACCGCGCCTCGTGGCCGGGACACGAACTATAAATAGCTAATCTTCTTAGCAGTGTTAAAAAAAAAATAGGAAAGTTCCTTGGAAGGGTAAACGTCCCTGAAATTGGTACCTGAAAAGAAAAAATCAAGGTCGAAAATAATTTGCCAAAACTTACATTGTTCCCGACACGCTGTTTATTGTTTCTTTAATGACTTCTGTACACGAAACACATCATCTGTGTTACAAGAAGATATTTTCAAGAAATCTTCATTAACTTGCAAACCTAACCTTCGAAATCTAAGCAGATAAACTAACGAATACTTTCGTTTTACTCCAGTTATTTTGATACAATTTAATTATTGTAGAATTTTCCGTTTTTAACAACTAGGAGGATGTTTAGGTGCCCCTTAGGAATCATCATGATGTAACCAGTTAGTGCTACTAAGGTGTGCCAATAACTGGTATGCCATTTTTCTACAGTGCCTATTTATTTAGCATGCGGGCAAATAGTTCGCAACTTTTAAAAAAAATCAGATTTCTATCATAGCCATTCTAACCTTTGAGACAAAAATAAGATCGCTAGTATTTTCACGTAGTACGTAGCTTCACAGGAACAAATATTTGGCAGGATTTCAGCAGTGCCAATAGCTGGTACACGTCTTCAGGTCTCAAAAACAGTATAGTAAACGTAAGTGCCAATAACTTGGCATGAAGGCAGGCCAACTACTGGTTAAAGGGTGCCAAGTACTGCGAACTACGGTTATAGTCATTTTGCTGTTTTGAAGAAAAAAAAATATAAAAAAATACATGTTCTGCATTTTTATTGTTTCTCTGTAAAATTAATTATTATTTCACTTGAAAGATCAAAGAGTTTACGGTTAGCCCTGAACAGAAATATAAAGCCGGAATAGATTCGCACTTCGAGTTCAAAACGACTGGTCTAAAAGTGTCAATAACTGATATCCAACTCTATCAGCCGTATTCATATACTTTTCTTGTAGTGGCTAGCGCTGAACTAACGAGTAACTAACAATGCTAATGGGTTGTTAATCACTCGCAAGTACAGCGCTAGTCACTCCAAGAAAGCGTTTCTGTATACGGCTGTAAAATGTCTTTCTTAACCCGTAATGTTTCAGAGAAATGTCAGTGTATGCTGTTATCGGTGGAAATCCTCGAAAAGCACCGAGAAATTTCTTTAGTGTTGAAGAAGCACCGAAGAATTGAAAAATCGTAGTTTTCAGTTCTGTCGCACACATGCGTATAAAGAGAAAACGGTTTCTTATGGTAATCATATGTGTAATGTTAGTCAAGTGTCTCCTGTCATGATCTTGATCATTTATTTCACCCCAAGTGGAAACTATTGTCAATTAATGCAGATTTCGATCCTTAATTGATAAATCGAAAAGCGATTTTATAAGAAGAGAAAAAAAAAACGTTGCGTAACTCGTAACGGTAACGAACTCTCTCTCACACCAGTTTTCTTTCGTGGTGTTTCCTTATGCCTTGCAGCTTGCTGCGATTAGTAAGACGCTGAACTTCTAGCATGGTTGTCATACTTTGGAGTGTTTCAGTTAGGTTGCCTGTTTTTATTTCCATTCTTTTAGGGAATATTTCTGGCATTTTTTCACAGTGAGTAAAGTAGGACAGGATTTTATTATTTTTAAATGTTTTATTCATTGTTTTTACTTAATATCTTATTGATTACTTTTATTAAATATCTTATTGATTACTTTTATTGATTTTCTCACGTGTGATTGTTTTGATGGCAAGTTAACAGAAATATCCATGAGGGCCCTCGGGCTATCTGTTAAGAAGATTTGTTCTAATCGAAAGCTGCAATGAATTGCGATATTTTTACATAACAAGTTTGTAATAGTATACAAATAATTACAGATTTAATTAGAGATAAAAAAGTTAAGTTGAAACATTAAGTTAATCGTAAGGAAATAATGGAAAAGATTATGGTATTTCTGACAAGGCTATTAAAATATATATGTTTTTTTTTTTTTTTTCAATATTACTAAAAGGAAATTACCAATTACGTTTTCTTTACATCGAAAACCAAAATAGTCAGTTAGTAAAACTTTGGTAAACTTTATTTTTATATGGGCCAGTCTAGTAATTTGGACTTCGGCCCGTCACGATTCGCCTTTAGCTGTTTTGGAGTTTTTAAATTAAACCTTCATAATTTAAAGGCCTTCAAATTTCTTGGCTACAAGAAACAGGTTAAAAATCTCAAGGAAGCTCAATGGTGTTATATCACTCACTTTTGAAAATTTCATTATTGTTCTAATTTGTTCGGAAGTTTTAAAATACCCCACTACGCCATTGTCCATAATAGAAGTGTTAACCAAAATCGAGCCAAACATTTGCTTTTGTTTCATAAAAAAAAAAAAAAAATGTAACTGGCAAACTTGGAGAAAGTATTTTGACAATTTTCGGTGACGAAGCAGTGCAACGTTTGCTTATTTATTGAAGCATAACACATTTCACGTTACTCTTAGAGATAGTTGATTAACTCGCTTGACCACTTGCTCAACAAGATTTGATGTATTTGAAGTGAACAATTAACCTAAAGTAAACAATTTACGTGAACTGTCCGTGAGAATTCGCTAAAAAACAATGATAAATTAATTACCCGCAAGTGATTAAATCAACGAATTAAATTTCTAAACGGCTGCCGATTTAAAAAATAAAAAAGTGCAACTATTCGAAATCTGTTGCGAAATCTATAATTTATTCAGTAATTATACAAGTAATTACTTTGTGCTATAAAGTATGATGTTATGTTAGCTTCACTACCATTGTAAACAAATACTTTTGCTTTCAGATGCCCACATAACATGAAGATTGACGGCAAACTTCAACATAACTGAATTCGAGTAGGTATTTCCGCCAGATCCCCCCAATGGACGCTGGAAGGAGGAGCCACCGCCAACGTTAGAAAAAAATCCCCTATTTTATTTAGATGTTTACACTTCAAAAAGCTAAGGAAATCCCGAAATCTCTATTTCAGCCTTAGGGCTTCTTTCCATGTACGCGTACGTTGAATCCTATACATGCGTCATCGCGTCAATCAACGTCTTTTCATGTTCGCGTCCGCTAACTAGTACGCGCGTCATTTGTCCTCGTTCTATGAGATAGCATAGAATTCCATAGATCAACATGTACGGAGATTGAAGTTGCTTGCTAAAACACACCATGCAGCGGAATTTATTAACAGAATAATAAAATTACAATTCTGGCAACTAAACATAATCTCGCATCTAGCATACACACAGACACACACGAAGATAATTTTGTCCAATTATGGGACACGCTAAATTCGACACGGGCTTGTTATGTAGAAAGACAACAATTCCAACAGCACTGTGTAGGCATGCAGATTGTAGTTTCGCTATCGGCTATCTTCGTTAATAGTTTCCAGGGTTCTTCTTCGTTCCAACAAAATGAATGCCGGAACTGTACCTAGACTAAGGCCATAACCGTTAGATTAGATATTCTAGCCTCAGGAGGGATGTCATCCATCAGACATGTGACGGGCTTAGACGGTAACTAGCTGTCTAGTCCATATAAAATTAATAGGGGAAACCGTTGTACCGTGGAACACATTTTACGTTTTCCAAATTATAGTTTTATTTTTTCATCTATTTTTTTTCAATTCCATCTTTGTGCTCTTAATCTTTGAAGGTCTGTGAATTAAGCTACTTCAGTATTTGGTTGTGCTTTATTTCTTTTCCGCTGTTTTTGGTTTTTGATTCGTTAAATTTTTAATAACGTGTTCCATGGTACAAAGGTTCGTGTACCTTGGAATACAGACTGTTGTACCCACTGTTTCTTTCAGGAATACTTTCAGGAGGGGACTATGCCCCCCGGAGTTTTCCAACCGCTACCCCGAAATAATTAGTCTCCAGACTTGTATTACTCATATGTATACGGAAATACGTATATAATAGCATATTCTATAAACATTGTTCATATTATTTTGAGGTTAATTAAACAAGTACGACATGTTATAAGTAAAAATTATTATTATTTTATATTTTAGTACATTGGAGTCGAAATCCATCATTATTAATTTTCGTGAGCCCCCCCCCCCCCCCCTCCGAATGAAATCTTCTGAAACAAACGCTGTTCGTACCTTGAAACATGTACTTATAAATAATATGTCGAATCAATAAAGTAATACACAAAAGAAAATATATGGGGAAATATTTTATTAATTTTTCTGTGAAGTGTAAAGGTGTGTGATACTTTATGAAATAAATATTTTCGTATTATTATGAAAAAACTTACAAAACAACTAAAGACATGATAGAAATAGTTTTAAGCAATCAATGAATCATTAATAGGTCTAATAAATGCCTAGATGTGTGTCAATTTGTTGGTTATTGATCTTTTTTATTTCTTGGTGTCCTGTACTTCCTATCTTTCTTCAGTTCTTCAAGGTACAAGATATGTGTGTGTGTTTCATGGTATTACCACCCAAGAAAATGTTGAGCACCACAATGGAAAAGTCCTGAAGGTTATGAAACCCAGTCAACTTCAAATAATTGGGGGTTATGTAACAGTAAGTCGCAAGAGACACGGAAGAAGACACTCTATTACATGGAAGAAAACAAACAAACAAAAACACACTTGCAAGTAACAAACACTATTTTAAGTGGATACTCACTGTCAGTTCTAGAATATATTCTAGATTGATAACTTCCTATATTTAAAATCAGTGTAAAAAGCTTAGTTTGTGGGTGAAAGACTAGGCGTCATTGGCCAGTGGTTGAAGAGAAATTGGCAAGAAAAGTTAGTAATAGCATTATTTGTGGTTGACTACTTATGAATATCTGGTGCAAGCTTACACTCAATGCCGCGCACGACGGTTATATCACTGACAACCACACGTCGTTATACCTAGGCTATATCCATCCAGATACTGACACCGGTACATGTTCGTTAGACTATGAATAACTTTACACACAGAATTTGTGCCATTCTGCCCAATTGTACACTTGCACTAGTGTGGGTCTCTGGCAGGATGTGAATTACGGCCGGGGATGGGGAGGCCCTCTGGAATATATTTGTCTCTGGCTGCTAACTAGAATTCACTATCCCAGTGGGGGGGGGGGTTGAAATCGTCCCCCCTCTAAAACGTTATAGCTTTCTTTTTCCGAACTTGCAATGAGACTGGTAAAGTTGTGTGCTCTAGTTGTCAAAACAATTCAAACATACATGTCTAAAGAAAAGAATCATCTCTTGTGTGTAAACAAAGATTTCATTGCCGGTGTTACAGCTAGTACTTCCGAAAAGTTACATGGGAAAATCACCGACCACAGTAAAAGCTGATCGCACAATAAAGCAGGGTTTGAAAAAAAATCTGATATTTTTTTTAAATAACCCATTTGTTTTTTCTTCTTCAAAATGTCGTTTTGTCTTGTTTTTGGAAAATACATTATTTCTCGTGTTGTATGGAATATTGTCGAGTCACAACATTTGTACTTTAAAGTTTGTAAAAGTTAATGCAATACTCACATTCTTGTAATGAGAATTGCAGTAGATTTTATGAGTATCCAAAAAAGAAGTGGGAGAAATGTGGACGCTTTTCCTTTAAATGTTTGTAAATTTTAGAGAAATAAAAACCAAAAAAAGGGCCGAAAGCCGTATCAAAACTAACACTTGGCTGTTAGGCTATGGCCTGGGAAATGATTAGGACTGTCGCAAGAGTCACGTAAAAGTCAGAGTATTCTGGTCTCTGGAGGTCTGTAGGAATCCTGATAGTTAATTTATGAACTTTATATTCATTTGCACCTCTAAATTACTAAAAAGCCGTGAAAGTCTAGAATATATTCATTCATATGTACTTCTGCCCTTCTCAGCAATACCAGTACTAAAATTAGCGGTTCGCTAGCGAGAATAGGCATTTCAGGAAGGTGTAATCTATTCATGACAATGCATTATTTGGAGTTAGAAGTCAGACTCTTGCCTTACAAAGAAGAATACCCTTCAAAATTCTGATTTGGACATAGGGCCTACAGTCAAGCAATACTTTGCTCGTGTAGTGGTATAGTATTTCATCATTGAAAACTGTCCTGTATTTCATATTAATCGTTAGCGTGGCATATATTGGACAGAAGGAAGAGTATCGACTATACGCGTATTTAAGGCTGTTTATTACGTAAAATTCCCAGTACATATTATATTGCAAAATTCATATCCCGAGGATATTGAATGTGTTGCCAATCTTTTAACGAAGGGAACACTGTGACTAAATAATTATTCATTGTAGAGAAAACAGAAACAGTTTACAATCTCTAAGGTAACATTACAGTGCTGAACCTCGGAAGAAGAGCAATCTTTCCCTTTGCATGGGATAGCGTGAAGTTGAGCACGTAAATTTGTACTATCATATTCTTTTACCGAGGACAAGTTGAATCTTAGACTCCAAATTATCATAATATCATCAAAAGTTTTGTCAATGATATTCCAGTAAGTTAAGTTACAAGTAAACAATATCCCCCCCGGGAAGATAACCTAATTCACACACTGGTCTCTGGTGAATGTGAGTATAGCGACATGCGGCTATCAGTGTTATTTGACTGCCTGTCACCGTAGTGCGTAGCATTGAGTGTAAACTAGTGCCAGATATTCATAAGTGGAGTACCACAAACAATGCTATTACGGTACTAACTTTTCCGCCAATTTCTGTTCAACCACCGGCCAATGGCACCTAATCTTTGACACACAAACTCAGTTTTTTACGCTGATTTTAAATGTCTTCTAGATCTGAGTGTCCGCTTGAAAGTGTTACTTGTAAGTTTTTTTAATTTTCTTCCAGTGTAACCCATCCCCGTGTCTCTTACGTCTTACTGTTACATAACCCGCAATTGTTTGAAGTTGGCTGGGTTTCATAACCTTCAGGACTTTTCCAGCGGGTGCTCAACATTTTATTGGGTGGTAATATAGCAGGCTGTACGAAGTCACTAACATGATGAGATACTGAAAACTGTTACATGCAGAATGGAAATTTGTGTCATATAAAAATGTATATAATTATCTTCTATACTGTTACTATTACATATGAAAGAAAACAACTACGGTAATAACACTATAAACAATAATTAAATCTGAGTTTTAACTATCGAAAATGCTTTTTTCAGTTAACTCGATACACAGCCATCTGAATACCACAAAACCAGAAGGTTACTGCCGTGCAAAGGTGTACATTTTCGTCCAACCTCACTCACCCTCACGTCTCAATTTCATACTCACCCTCACGCATGCTCACCCTCACATCTTCTCTTAGCCCTCACCCTTGCGTTGCAACTTTATCCTCACCCTCACATATTTTTCGTGTCTCGCCTTCACACACCCTTATCCTCACGTGTCAACTCTTCCTTCATCCTCAGTCACCCTTACCTTCACGTTTCAACCCTTCCCTCACCCTCACGTTTCAACTTTTCCCTCACCTTCACTCAACTTACCGTCACGTTTCAACTCTTCCCCAAAATTACCCTCAAGTTTCAACTTTGTCCTCATCTTAACACACCCTCACTCTCACTCACCCTTACCTTCACGTTTCAACTTTGCCCTCACCCTAACACACCCTCACCCTCACATCTTTGCTGAGCCTTTACCCTCAAACACCCTCACCCTCAGGGTAAGGGCTTTCGCATTCCTACCCTTAATATCATTAATACTTTTATTAAGAGCAATCAAAGAATTGGATTTATTTGTACACTGAGGAAAATATTTGAATTGTCACCAATCTGTTAAAAAAATATAGTTTGTTCAAATATGGAGCTTCATTACACAAATCGTATAGTTTAATTTCTTGTAATATATGTTTGGTAATTTCTAACCGGTAGTATATATTCGAAAATAAAATTGATTATATAAATTTAATTGCATATACAAAATTCAAAATGATATTTGGGAAACGAATACCCACCCTCGAAATTTGAAAATATCAAATGGAAAGTGGAGTAACTTGTTATTTCTTTGGAACAATCATTGAATTCTTGAACAACGTTTAGGTGAAAGCTTACGTTAATAGCCACGATAGCTGTTATAGGGTGAATACCTACTACACCAGCAGCTTAGTCCATTGTCAACTGTAGCTCCAAAAAGACATTATTCAGTGTTGAACATTGAAACGAAGAATTAAATTATAAAATTTAGTGGCGGGCGAGAAATGCATAGGTACTCGAGACTCCAATTATTCAATTAAAGAGGAATCAGTTTTTGTTTTGTCTGAAATATACTGTAACTTAATTCTTTACGTTTTCTGAAGGGAAAATATTATGATTACCTCTGCAGTTTCATGTTAATAAGTTCAGTTTGAAGGGTATTTATTATCTACGAAACCCGAGAAATAATTCACGAAACCGCCAACTGAGGACGTTTAAGATGTACGAGATAGCTCTACTAAGAAATACTCCCTTCAAATAAATCAGTGACATTTCAATACATACCTTGAATAATGTTTGGAAAAAGGGTTTCCATCTTCAAAACAAGACTCTTGTTACGCATACGATTGTATTAGTTATTGCAGTAAAAAAAACCAAACATTATTTACTGTCTCTGAAAAAATGACAGGTTGTACTTGAAATAATGACGTAACATCTCAGTAACCTCTATTACAAGAGAGAGAGACAGCCGTCACTGCTGTAATGTAGTATTACATAACCTAACTTTTTTTTATTTGCCACAAGACTAGTTGTGCTGACCGACAACTAGAACAAGAGAGATTGAATCACTAGGGACAAATCAATGAAGGTTATTAAACCGACTACCAATTTGATTCCTCTTCCTATAGGTTGAGTTGCTGCTTACATTATTTGCTCACTGCAACGTTACGAGGCGAGATAACTCTCACTCTTTCTCCTGTGTACGTCAAGGCCATTGACAGAGAAAGCAAAGTGGATTTGCATTCTTTATTTCAAGGTGAAGTTCAGTGAAGTTAGTTGTCCTTTGGTCTTCGAGATCAAGTCTTCCTTCTGGTGAGGACAAGTCGGTATTGCTTAAGAATTCCTTCATTTCCACTGCATAAGCGCTTATGATAGAAGCTTTGTAAATTAATAGATACCGGGTTCAATTCCTGGTGCAGTTACAATGAATGTAGTGATTCGGAAACCACTTTAAACATTAACGGTCACATGATTTTGTGAATGATGGCAGCACCTCCAGAGGGAAGATAATCCTATTCGTCAACATTCGTTACCCTTGGCAAACGACCTTCCGGTCATAAAATCCGTCTCCGAGGAGAACATGCAATTCGTAATCATCATCATCAACAACAACAACCTTTACACGCGTACGTTTTTCTTCGTCTTGTATTAAGCGCTCTTATTACGTAACGAGTACTTTGACAAGATTGCTCCTAGCTCTAACTACGACGGCCACAAGTTGTACTAAATTCTTAAAAGTACGAGGGCTTACTTACTTTTAAATTCCGGTCAAGATGAGAAAAAAGACACAAAAAGTTAGTTGGTAAAGTGTGGCACCGTGGCAAAGTGTGACACGCACAGACTAAATTCAAAAAGCGGAATTCCGCTCAGTTTGAGCGGAATATTTCACATTTTGAGAGTGGAACATTTATTCATAAGTAGTATAAGAAAGACAAGTAATGTACTTATGAATGAAAAAGAGTTTTTAAAAAAAACTTAATCTCGCGGAGTCGCGGTCCTCCTTCCGGCCAGCTATCCAATGCCTTATCCGTTCAGTCAACCGGCCAATTGCGAGAGTACGCCTTCGAAATGGTTTCTTTCATCTCGTCAGGTACTTGAGAATAACGTTCGAAGATTTCTTGTACATATCTTACTCTTGACGTCTTCTCCTATATGTTTGTCATTGAGAATAGTTTTCAGGTTTTCTGTTGTTATTTTTTAACTAAACGCAACGCGATATATTTCACAGTATGTCTTCGTCTTTCGATAACATTCACAGCAACAAATGACAGAGAACAAATTTGACTAGTAACCATGATGCATTGTGAATCACTCTACTATAAAGAGATAAGAAATCGCTCTTCCAACTTTGAAGAATAAATTACATCCACAAACATCGGAATTCCATCTAGAAAGATCACATTTGTTTCATCCAAAGCGAAATCGTTACGTTGAAAACCACTCCTTTCAATTGTAAATTCCGCTCTAAAAGAAATTTATTGTTTGCCGATAATTTAGAACAATTTATGACCATATATATTCTCAGAATCTGCGAAATAGTAGTATAAAACAATTAGGAATGTGCGCGTTGCTAAAAAAAAAAAAGTTATATTGATAAGAGCTGTATAGTTACATACGTAACGAGACAATCATATCTGAAATTTATACACAAAGTTTACGATATTTCTTATCAGAAGGGAACAGATAAATAAACCTTGGAGTTTTTACAACTTCCTAAATTTCAGCCACTAGCCTTACAAAAAAAAACCTAGGATTTATAATAACCCTTGATTGGATGGTGGAAATCACTGGTCTACTTTGTAGATCTACAAAAAGAAACAAAAAAATCTTATGATATATAGGCTTTGTTAAGAGTAATGACAACGCTTTAATACGAAAAACAACTAATAATGAGGATAGTCTCACAGCCTAAATTCTACACGTCGGTCCAAGAGGTGATGTAACAAATACGCCCTCAGGTTATATTTAACCTATTCGATTCTGCTCGAAGCACACAACTAAATAAATAAATAAACTTTTATTACACATCAGTACGCAAGCGATAACCAAAATTCTTATAATCCATGTCACTGAAAAGAACACTTGCTCGCCATTTTTTGTGCAACAGTTTACGACAGTCTTGGAATAATATTTCAGAGATTTGAAGCAATCTCTCTCTCTGAGAGAAACTATTTTATTTCTCTCTCATATTATTTATTCATTCATAATTTAGAATCCCCGAATTTTAATGATCTGCTTGAGAAAATACAACTGAACAATGGTTACAGAACAATTTTGATTCTAAAAGCGAAATCTAACAATGAATAGTTAAAAGGTGATAACTAGTAACGTAGGTTAAAATATAAAACACTACTCAGAGCATTTGAAAGTACTTAGGATAGACTGAATATTTCTAGACAACGCTTTTTGCTCTGAGTGTGTGGCTCTGCGTGTGGAATAAAAAGATAGAGGACTTTGTACCTAAATCAGGGAACGAGGATAAAAGGGGACGATGACTTATCAGAGCGAACTGCAATTGCTCGAGGGGAGAGACATACATTTAGTCTCTCGCCCTGTTTATTTAATAGAAGTATTATGAACTCTATGTACATAATATTTTAATGGTACAAATTTGCCAATAGAAAGAACTCATGACTATCACTGGTACGTATGTATAACCCCAATAGACCTAATAATCTTTTTCCTTTTCTTTCTTTTTTTTTGGCAAGAATTAAATGAGGTAATTGGAAATTATAATAAGAAATAATTACTAGTATTTGGTGATCTAAATATTGATTTGTTAAAAGCCTTCTGAGGCAGAAACTTTTTTAATATAATATTCTGTAACTTTCTAATGAAATATTGCAGGCAAATGTAAAATAACGTACTTGAGTTACTGAGGATTCTGAAACACTCATAGATTGTTTATTAATTGCTATGAAAGAAATGTCAAGTCAGTAATATACCATGATCTAAGTGGCCGTGCTATTCTAATTACTTACCTTTAATTTGACGATGTTAAGGTTCATATTGGATTGTAAAAGGACAAGGTACTTATAAAAATTTATTATAAAATTCTTAATGATTACTTTAAATTATATCCCATTCAATTTAGTGGTTCTAATATAGAAAAATGTTACGAAGAATTATTTGCTTATATTAATGAAAAAATTGAATTAGTTAGTACAAAGTATATAAGGTGTAAGAAGGAAAAACGGTATAATGGAAGACTGGTGTCCATTAATGATTTTAGTACAAAGAGGAGACAGATATTTAATTTTATTTTTAAAAAAATATCAAAACAATCTGTTTCTGGAAAGAGTACGTACAAATGAGTAAGAAACAAGGTAATTAAGAAAATTAATAAATAAGCAGACTATTATAATCAAATGGTTTTGAATTCAGCTCAAAGTAAAAAAAAATATTCTGGAATGTAAAAAATAAATAAGAATAATAGACAATTATTAATAATTTTACAGATTAAAGTGGGTTGCTAGTATATTTGTTAATGAGGAAATACTTGTTACCTTAAATAACTATATTGTTAATATAGGAATAAATTTATGTCCTAAGTAAAATTAAATTCAAATTATGTAAAAGTAACAAATGATGTCACATGTTAAGCACCTCCTAGTGAGGTTCCTTCTTCTTTCTTTTCTCCAGTTCTCATCTCCCAAATCATGTTATTATCATAAGTTCTTAAAATCTGAAGACAAATGTGAAAGGAAGTGGAATATCTGACGAACTTCTAATTATATGTAAACATACTATTTGTATTCCCCTTGCAAAATTTATCAACCTATCTTTTGTACTTACTTCCTTTACAAACTCTTTAAAATAGCTAGAATTATTTCTGTATTTAGAGGTACAGATCGCAAGAATCAAAGTAACTATGGACCTATATCAATTTTAAGATATATTTAAAAATTATTGAGAAAGCTGATTACAAGATTAATTTAATATTTAGATTATATAAATATTTCTACCCATATCAATATGGTTTCAAAGAAAATTATCTACTCTGATTGCTGCTGTAAACGTTGTAGTTAAAACTGAAGAAGTCATAGAATAATGAAGTTTTTTCTGCTTTGTCTAGATTTACAAAAAGATTTCGATATTGTAAATAATGAACTAAGTAAATTACTAAATATCAGAATGATGACTGCTACTTGAACGGTTTAAAAGATATCTGACTAATAAATATTAATATATTTGTATCAATAAACAAGATAGTTCATTATTATCAATTGATTATCAGTACCTCAAGGTTCTGTGCATGGGCCGTTTTTTATTCTTAGTTCATATGAATCATGTTTGTAGACTAAAATTAAAAGGAAATTAATATTATTTGCTGATGATAAAGCTGTTTTTATATACAGCTAATACTGCACAAGAGTTAATGGTTAATATTAAATATGACATCGAAATTCTTAATAAATGGTTATGTAGGAAGAAGCTATTATTGAACCCTCCACAAAAAAAAAATTCATATTATTCCATACACCTCTTTTAAAGATACTTATATCTAAAAAAAAGTTATATTAGTATCATAGAAATGAAAACAATAATTTTCACTAAATATTTAGTACTAATTTTAAATTAATATTTGAAGTGCGGTGAAACTAAAAAGAAATAGTTGATAAGGTTTCTTCTGTTGTAGGTATATTAAATTGCTTGAATACAACGTTACCTTCAAATAATATTAAAAAAATGTATTAACTGTTTCTTAGTTAAATCACATTTAAGTTATGCCACGGATTTGGATTAACTGTTAACAAAAGATAGCAGCCTTTATACCTTCAACTGCGGTAACTTGCGGTACGTGGTAATTTTGGTCAAAATCGGCACACGAAAATTTAACATTTTTTCTGGTTGTTTTGTGAATGATATCAATCTCGTTTTTTGTGCCAATGTGCCAAATATCAAGTTTATTCATTATGATTAAACTAAAACTATCTGGTGTAGTAAAAAGTAATCCATTATTTTGCCAATAGATGGCTTCAGTGATCTGTATCTCGCGTTGTATAAGTCCGATCGGGTTCAACGAGATGGCGTTCAAACGATGAGATTGCGTACTACAAACACTGTTCAGATAGTTTTGATGAGTTGACTCAGTGTTGTGTGAGCGCGCGTCAAAATGGACACTAGCAAAGAGAAAATACGCTATATTTTACAGTTGTTCTTCGATAAAGGCGAAAACGCAAGCCAGGCGGCTGCAAATGTGAACAGTGTTTATGGTCCTGATACTGTAACAGCCAATCACGCGCAATTTTGGTTTCGTCGATTCCGTGCCGGTAATTTTGACGTCAAAGATGTACCACGCACTGGAAGGCCACGTGTCGAAAATGTCGATAAAATCATGGACATTGTCGCGTCCGACCGTCATGTAAGCACTGTTTCGATTGCCCAAGAGCTAAACATTGCACAAAAAACCGTCTGGAACCATTTGCATAAGGCTGGATACAAAAAGAAGCTTGATGTATGGGTGCCACACGAGTTAACGTAAAAAAACCTCATGGACCGAATTTCCATCTGCGAATCGCTGCTGAATCGCAACAAAAGCGACCCATTTCTGAAGCGGTTGGTGACTGGTGATGAAAAGTGGATCACTTACGAGAACGTCACGCGAAAACGGTCGTGGTTTAAGCGCGGTGCGCCGGCGCAAACGGTGCCCAAGCCAGGATTGACGGCCAGGAAGGTTTTGCTGTGTGTTTGGTGGGATTGGCAGGAAATTATCTACTATGAGCTGCTCCCCTACGTCCAAACCCTTAACTCGGAACTATACTGTCAACAATTGGACCGTCTGAAGGCAGCAATCGCCCAGAAGCGGCCAGTTTTGGCCAATAGGAGAGGCATTGTGTTCCACCAGGACAACGCCAGGCCACACACATCGATAGTGACTCGCCAGAAGCTCCGGGAGCTTTGTTGGGAGGTTCTTATGCATCCACCTTATAGTCCGGACCTGGCACCGAGTGATTACCATCTGTTCCTGTCCATGGCGAACACGTTTGCTGGTGAAAAATTCGCTTCAAGAGAGGCTTGTGAAAATCGACTGTCTCATTTTTTTGCCAATAGGGACAAGGGCTTCTATGAGAGAGGCATCATGATATTACCTTCCAAATGGCAACACGTTATCGAAGAAAACGGCGCATATGTGACCTAAATCGGATCATTCTAACTATGGTAAGTCAAGCCTTCAATGTCATGCAAAAATAATGGATTACTTTTTACTACACCAGATATTTCATGATCTTTTACTCCAATGGTGTATTTCTTTGTAACCAGGTATTTGTATATTTCTGTGTACTTAGTTGAATTGTAAATATAACTGTTGCTTTGGATGACTGGTATCTTCGTTATTCATTTATCTCTCATTTTAGCTATAAAAAATCATATGCTAAATTTATATTAAACTTCTGCTTCATTCCAAGTATCTCATTTTATTTCTTTATTTGAATACCTAAAGAATATTATTCTGTTTATTTGGTTATTTCAAGTTAGCTGTGACATAAAATAGCAGAGAATTGCGATTTCAAAGTTACTGTAATACGTTTCAATTACTCTGCATTTTTCGATTGTCATAAATCGGAATTTTTTTCTTCAAAGCTTTAAACTTTCTATCTGACATTTGAAGACGAGTAGATTTGTCCAATTTCTTGTCATATATTCTTTATCTTTGAATACAATTTTAGGTTCAAGTTAGTAGCTAAAGTTTTGTGCATTACAAAAAATGGAAATTATCAATAATTCTGATCTATGTTAAACAATTTTCATAATTTAGACATCAAATGAAACAGGGAGATCTTCTTTTAATTTTCGTGTGTCCGATGTTACATCTAGAAACAGAATACTTCAGTTATTAATTGAGAAAGTGTTTTCCGGGGCAACTTTAGGTATATCTATATAATATTTAAATACTTGTATTTCCCACACGGATTAAGAACCACCAGGGCTATATAGGGGATAAAAACTTAACTTGATATGACACATAATAAAACCATTGACGGTAAATAATAAATTTTTAGTGTCTAAAATTACCCTAGTTGACGATATATATTACAAAGAACCCCATTAGATAAATTTATGGATTAGACTTAAGGTATTCATGTTTATATTTTAATTCTAAAATTCTTCCATTAGATATGATATTTAAACTACATTCTAATGTGTGGAGTCCTGTGCACGTATAAGGCAATAAGAAATTTGATTAATACAAATTAATCTATTCGTGCGAATCCGATATTTTACGATTGCAAAGCTAGATCAAAGTCGTCACTACACTTACAAACAATACGAACAAGTATACACGGTAAAATATGAGTTAAAAATATTTTCTCTATAGAATTTATAATGTAGTTTCCCCGTCAATTCGAGAAGCATCGAATATTTCTATTTTCAAGAAGTTGGTTAAACATCACTGGGATATACACCTCACGTCTTAACTCTGTCTGTAGAAAGTTTATATTTCTGCTAACCTATCAAATGATTCATTTAGTAGTTGATTGGTTAATGAGCGCAAAAAATTTGAGAGCGAATTCCTGACATCAAAACAAGAAAAAGGTTCCTTTGAAGCATTTCAAAATTATGCTTAGTTTCGGAGCTACAGGAGCTCAAAGCTTCAGTAGCACCGTTACTAATGACGCCATATATCGAAACGTAATGACGTAACTGATTTCGGCTTAGTAAATCACGCTCGAAGTAGTGGCCAGATACATCTATTTAAGCAATGTTTGCAATCGATAGAGTGCCGCATAAACAGGTTTCGCAATGTAAGGATTTTATTGTCAAAACATTAAATGGTTTTAATAGGCCAAACATAGAAATCCCCTCTAAGTTGTATTCGCCAATCATAAACATAACTTAAATAGGTGTATGGGTACTAATTTGAGGGTGATTTGCTCGACCAACCCCGCTTACGTCACTATGTGTCGATAACATCGTGACTTTGAGCGCATGTAGCTTCATAATTACACATAATTTTCAATTTTTGTACAGCCTTTTATTGCCAGGAATTCGACCTAAATTTATTTTCACTCATTAATCAAAAAAATAATAGTCCTTTACTGTTCAATGTGTGTATAAAATAAAACGTACTGCCCCTTTATGTGGAAGTCGCTCTTATATAATAAATAATAAAAACAATGTAATGAAATGTAATATTTATTAGAGTGCTATGAACAGCTACAGGTATTACTGGTTGCAAATATAGCACTGGTCAAGAAATATAATGAAGAATAATACGTGAATTACAGTACAAGTACAGAACAAATAAAACAAAATTACACACTTGACAAAAATACACATAAAAATGTCAACAATCTTATTATATTGCTATAACGACCAATTACTATAATGACGAATTAGTCTTTTAATCAATTTCTGTCTATTGTTAGAAGGAGAGAGTAGATTAAAATGTCTCGTTTGGTACAAGGGTACACAAAAATTTAAGTTTCTTACAAAATACTCACTTTGCGCTTCATTGTAAGGATTTTATCTAAAAACTTCTTATCAATGTCATCTCTTCCACTAACCAGAGTTTCAATGTTAAAATAACTACACCAATGATTGTACTTATACTTAAAGTAAGATAATTTAAACTTATAACATAGAAGAAGGAGGAAGCATCTTTGTATGGCCTCAACCTTATCTGTTGAAGTTTTCGTAAGATCATTCCATACATTTGAGGCATATTTAGTTTGGTTCTTATTAAAATATTAAATAAAATAGCATATATGTTTAAATCATTAAACTGATTCCATTGATTAAAAATAAAACTAATATTTATCTACATTCGCTGGATAGATTATCAACATGTTTATTAAAGTTCAATTTGGAATCGAAGATCGTACCGAGATCCTTGACTGTGTCCACTTTCGTAATTATATTATTATTAACCTTATATGTACTGACATAACATTGTACTTTCTTTGTTGGTATAACTTACAACTTTTGTTTTCTGAGAACTGATTGACATTTTGTTTCTAGTACACCACTGTTCTATGCGATTAATATCTAATTGTAAGAACTTATTGTCAACATTGTTATTAACTTCTCTGTAGATCTTTAGATCATCCACATATAGCAATAGTTTTGAATGTTCAACTTCCACACATAGATCATTGATAAATATATTAAACAAAAGTGAACCCAACGGTGAACCTTGAGGAATACCATTAGTACTGAAAGCTTCATTTGAGGTATGATTATCCAATTTAATTCTAAAAGGTCGATCTGATAAGTAGTTCTCAAACCATTTAAAGTACAAGGGTGTGAGGCCCAAATTACTCAATTTATTAATCAATAAGAAATGATCCACACTGTCAAATGCTTTCTCAAACTCTATGTAAACAACATCACGTTGCGAGTTCCAAGCTATGAGCTCTTGTATTGAAATAGTTACTTCACATAAGTTAGTGACCACAGATTTTAAAGGGGAGAAACAATGCTGAGAATCGCTTAACAGTTGCCTAAGATTAAACTGTAGATCACTAACAATAGTTTCAAATATTCTAGCCATACTATTAAGAATGGTTATTGGTCTATAATTAGAAAGAAAGGCGGCATAATAATAATAATAATAATAATAATAATAATAATAATAATACACATAATTACTACACTTATTACATAACTATAAACATTTATGGAGTAAAACATTTTCCATAATCCAAATTTCTAGGAACGATAAAATTTTGTGTTTAAAGAAAATGAATCGTTGTAGTACTCTTAAAAAGTTCAAGCACATGAACAACTAACTGTCAAAATGAGCTATACAATATTTTACAGAATTAAACCATTTTGTAATATTTATAATGTGAGAATGTCTCAATATATGTCGCTAAATTTTGGATTTTAATAATAGCAATTTGTCTAGACTTTTCGTGTAAAATGTTTATGCAAATTATGGTGTTTGGAGCTCCAATCTAACGACATCCGCTTCAAACAATGTTTAAATGAGCCTAAGTTTTAAGTGACACAGAATTCCAAGGTTTTCTCCCGGTCAAATCAAGTAAATGCCGGTACGGTACTCTAAAACTCAACCGGATTCCGCACTGAGTCAAAGAAGTCTATAAGGGCGCCATCTTTGATAGGAAACATTGAGTCAAATTCTAATATTTAAACTGCATAATGTATAAGTTGATTTCTCTTTTCTAATTATAAAATAATGGTGTAAAAATTCTCATTTGCTAACGGACAGATATATATATATATATATGAGAGAATTCCTAAGAAGCACAAATTGATCAAAAAAGATCAATCAACTTAATTCATATCTGTAGGGTTTCTTCCCTCGGCCTCTTATTATAACAAGAAAATTACTTAAAGGTAAACCACAGAAAGTAACAAGGAACTATACATAATAAATAACAGAAGTAAACAAAACAAACAAACAAACAAAAAGTAGAACAACGACACAAAGTACAAGAACAGTCGTGCTTTCTTTGAAAATCGGAAGTGAGGGAGGGAATCAAATACTGTTACTAAGTATACTGAATGTGTGTTTTCCTTAGTCTCAGTAGCCAAAAACAAGACGTTACCAAAACGTCGTTATTTAATGCAGCTTCTTTCCGTCTTCCTTTAATCCACTAATTTGTTGCCAGTCAATGAAAATCAAAGAAACATCAGCCACAGTTGCCAATTTGGACAGAAAATTAAGTTTTTATTGCTGAACTTGATGCTGAGTAAACACAAAGGATATTTATGTGTATGAACACAATAAATTGCAAAAATAGTAACAGTTGATGTTAACGAAGGTCGTGCGGTCAGTTACCTTGTCAATTTGACAATATATTATCATGAATAAAATGAACTATATTTTGCATAAGAAGCATATTTTTAACGGTTGAATAATGTACGATCTACTCAATGTATGGAATTTCCTGCTCTTTCTTGAAGGTTATACTAGATTGTAGTACCTCCAAACCTGTTTTCTCTTTCATTGGAGTGGTTGTGTTCAAAGTCAGAATAAAACGACATTCATCTGCTAGAAATTACCACGTTACGAATCTCGCGGTTCATTTCGCTACATGCACTTCGGAAGACAAGTGAAAAATTATGAAAATTTAGCAATAAAAATCAGCAAAGTTCATCAGAACTTTTTCAAACAATGATTTCTGAAACATATTAATTGCACCTCTTATGCCACTTTTAAGTTCAATAATACTTATACATTCCTCCGATTAAAAAAAAACGCAGTCAAAGCAAAAGTATTACACAAAATGCACATTAATGGCTTTTCTTTAGAATCCACTACACATCAAACTCATAACTAGATCAGCATTAATGATGTTTTTGTTATTTCTGTTTCTAGAACTAGTATTGTCGAATTTATTTCTAAAATTGTTCTAGATCACATGACCTTGACTCGGAGTTTTTAGATAATCCTCTCAGTATATCGGTGTTTCTTCTCTCCTCAAAGGTTTTCTTGAATAAAATGGTTGGCATCCAAGTAATATCCATATGTCTGCATAACCTTTAAGTATATAGTAAAGTGAAACTGACTATGCAAAGTTATCCACTCAATTCTAATATATCTCAACTTGACTTTAGTAGCAGTGTATCGTATTAGAGGCTTAATCATTCACTACTGGATACGATAGGTTACACACTTCGTAAGATAACGACACAACGTAATATCGCAGGAATAGCTATATCGAGAGTAATCGATTGATATAAATATTCATTTCTCAATATTTACTAAACAGAGGATAATCATTCAGGTAACTAACTAACCAAGTCTATTTCATATTTCATGTCCTTATGACCAGGGATTCTGCCAGAATTTTCAGTTTGGGGGATGTGTAAAGCCAAAGCTAGGGAAGTGTAAGTAGAGTTTTGCAGGGTTTAAACCTAGATTGATCTTAACAGTAAAACATTGAAAGTTGGTTGTTTGTGCTCGGCGATTTAAGGTCCCTGTCCACGACTTATCAAATACTTGGATGCTCATCTATGGTATCCCCACAAACACTCCTAATCCCGAAAAGTGCATAAAGTGTATCAATCTAAACTGCTCAACTTATAGAACAATAGTCAACACCAGTGATTCCGCCAGACACCCCTTCCTGTGGAGGTGTCACCCCCCAAATCCTGGAGAATACTGCCCCAACTTTAAAATTTTACGGCTAAAAATCGACAGAAACTATGCAAAACTTCACTTACACCCTCCAAATTTTGACTTTACATTCCCTTCCCAAACTGAAAATCTTGGCGGAATCCCTGGTCAACACTTTTAGATTAGTTCCGTATAAACGTACAAAATCACAAGAGACATAGATATTATCAAGAAGTACGCGCCGAAAGCAGAAAATTTTAGTCTCATCTGAAAGAGTCCCTAACGCTACTGCTACCAAGCGTCCAGGATTTTATTGCGTCTGGGCTAGCGTCCGGGTTCAAGAAAAGTCCCAGATTTTATGTGCTTTAAATTAATTATCGATTTTCTGCTCAAACTAGCCGAAAGAATATTGTAATTTTAAAAAATAATTGTAATAATAATTTATACTTATAAATTGTACTAGCAACGATATATATTACTTAATTAGATTAATATTTATAGTATTAACAACAAAACATATTACTATAATTGTTCTCTGCTTTCCAAAAGATTGCGTTAGGCTTTTGTGTATGCAATTTTCCCTTAAGCAAAAAAATGTAGGCCTATTATAATATGCATGAAGAGTAAACTTTTAAGCCGTCAGACAGAAATAATTTAGCAATTTGGCCGATGTTCAGTATCGGTACCTAATTACCATTTTTTATGGATGTGGTGAAAGTGTCCGAGTTGGCTTCACCAAGGGTCTTCTAATTAGAACATCCTTGCCATAAAAACTAGCTGCTGAACTACAGAAAACAAAAGTAACTAAGAAATTTGATTCATTGAAAAATCAAAATTTTAATTTTGTTATCGTTTCGAACACAGAAACAAAATTTGACAGTGAAATTTCTCAGGTGAATTCCTGACACTCAAACCAGAATAAAATATATCTTTGTCATTTGTCAAATTCCGTTTCATTTTCGAGATACACGGATTTTAATTTGGAACTCAAAACCGACTTTTAACAATGGCAAATAAAACGAATATTTTGTAATAAATCACTAAAGGTATATAAAAGTAAAATGTAGTTTTTGGAAGTTGATTTGTATGAATAGCGTAAATAATATATGTTAAAGTGTGACATCATCGGATAGTCAGTGTTGCCAAATTGGTTTAATGTTTCATTTTTGTCAAATAACACTACGCCCGTGCGTTACAAACTGTGAATAACATGCCAGGCTAAACATTGAAAACTGACAGTTTGATAAACTTTTAATATCTACCCTATTGACACAAATAAACTAACCAACACGAAATATTACTTTCAATCATCGTTTTTAGTTATCGCGATCTATTCTTTTATTTAGCATTATGAGAAGCCGATTTTGTGTTCGAAGTTGGAACCCGTGGGTTTCTTTACGGTACATGCTCGTCGCACAGGAGATACTTCTACTTTTATGTAAAAGGGAAGAATAGGTAAAAAAATTAAAATGATACCAATATTCAATTCACCGATTTTGAGCACTCCTATATACTGATATTTAGACGTTGAGACATATCGGTTGATCAATTTACATAGGGTAGCCCGAGTCTATTTAGATCAGGGGTATATATCGATCAGAAGTGGAAAACAGATCAATACGACCAAGATTTGCAAGATTTTCTTTTGTTCTTTTTCAGTCCTCACTATAAACTGAAATACCATCGAGGGAAAATATCTCGTAGTTAATGATGGTATTATATATATATATATATATATATATATATATATATACACACTTGCGCCGCCCCCAGGCCCCCGTGGTAGTGCCTCTCCCAATTTGGGGTTTGGGGGGGGCTGCGCCACCCTTTATCGTAATCAGAATCAGAATCTGTCTAGGAGACTGCACCTCCATGGTGCCGATCTTCCCCAACCCCCCACGGGGGAGATGCGCCCCCATAGGAGAGGTTTGTCCCATTTATTGTAACCTACTCTTGGCCATACACCTTTATACCAAATTTTGTTTCTCTAGCTTCAATGGTTTCGAAATTGGGTTTTTGGACGGCTATTTTGGATCCAAGTCGACAACTTTTTTTAAAGTTCTCTTATATTGTCGTGACCTACTTGTGATGGTACACCTTCTCAAACAAATCATTTCTCTAGCTCGAACGGTGTGGAAAATGGGTTTTTGGGCGGCAATTCTGAATCCAAGGTGGCGACTTTTCCAAAGTGTTGTAATATTTTCCTAAACTACTTCTGATTATACACTTTTTATGCCAAATTTCCTATCTCTATATCAAATGGTATGGAAAATGAATTTTTAAGTCGGTCATTTTGGATCCAATATGGTGTCTTTGCATATATCTTGTAATATTTTCGTAACCTACTAGTGACAATGTACCTACATACCAAATTTGGTATTTCTGGCTGAAGCCGTTTAGGCTGTGTATTCTATACAACAATGGGTTTGACGGCCATTTTGGATCCAAGATCGCAACTTTTTCAAAATTTTAAAGTATTTTCTTAACCTACTAGTGATCATGAAATTTAGTATCTCCAGCCCAAACGCTATGGAAAATGGATTTTTACGGTCAGCCATTTTAGGTTCAAGATGGCGACTTTTTCAACATTTTGTAATATTTTCGTAACCTACTTGTAATATTGTACCTTCATTCTAAATTTCACTATAGTAGCCCAAGCGATTTAGGCTGTGTATTCTATACAACAATGGGTTTGGCGGCCACTTTGGATCTTAAATGGCGACTTTTTCAACATTTTGTAATATTTTTCTAAACTACTTGTGGTCATGTACCTTCATAACAAATTTCGTGTCTCTAGCTCACATGGTGTGGAAAATGAATTTGGGGGGTCGACCATTTTGAATCCAAGATGGTGTCTTTGGATACATTATGTAATATTCTCGTAACCTACTAGTGATAATGTACCTTCGTACCATATTTCATTTCAGTAGACCCAGCCGTTTAGGCTGTGTATTCTATACAACAATGGGTTTGGCGGCCATTTTGGATACAAGATGGCGACTTTTTCAAAATGTCGATTTTGTTTTCCTTTACCTACTCATAGTCATGCACCTTCGTAGTAAATTTGGTGTTTCTAGCTCTAGTAGTTTGGCCTGGGAATTTTGATGATCAGTCAGTGAGTGACCATAGGGCTATATATTATATGAACTCGCTTTGCTTCGCTGCGGGCGCTGCGCTCCCAACTTGGGGATTTTGGGGGGCTGCTCCTCCCTTTATCGTAATCAGGCTCTCCGGGGTACTGTTCTCCCTTGGTGCCCATCTCCCCCCAACCACCGGGGGGCTTCGCCCCCACAGTCGATGTTTGTCCCACTTGTTGTAACCTACTCTTGGTAATAGACGTTCATACCAAATTTCGTTTCTCTAGATTCAGTGGTTTGGAAAATGGGTTTTGGGCGGCCATTCTGGGTCCAAGATGGCGACTTTTCCCAAATATTGTAATATTTTCCTAAACTACTCGTAATAGTACATCTTTATGCCAAATTTCTTATCTCTAGCTCAAACGGTGTGGAGAATGGGAATTTTGGTCCGCCACTTTAGATCCAAGATGATCTCTTTTGATAAATTTTGTTATATTTTCGTAACGTAGTCGTGATGTTGTACCTTTATACCAAATTTCATTTCAGTAGCCTCAGCCGTTTAGGCTGTGTACTCTATACAACAATGGCTTTGGCGGCCATTTTGGATCCAAGATGGCGACTTTTTCAACATTTTGTAATATTTTTCTGAACTACTCTTGGTCAGGTCATACATTTTCATACCAAATTTGGTGTTTCTAGCGCCAGTAGTTTGGCCTGGGAATTTTGATGATCAGTCAGTCAGTGAGTGACCACGGGGCTATTATATGGATATATAATAATAATAATAATAATAATACACAGCCATATTCAATCCACTACTGGAGGATATATATATATATAATAAATCACAGCCATATTCAGTCCACTAGTGGATGAGGCCTCTCCCCGAAGGGAGGAGTTGGTCTACTGCTCCCACGCTGACCAGACGGGTTATT
>JAGDQP010004422.1:56042-84010 GCA_022664845.1 Lepisma saccharinum
AATGTCTTGTCAATATGAAACTTCGACCTTTTAATTGTAAGTACTTTCACACTATGACCTCTTCAACCTGCTACTTAACTCGAAGACTTATAAAAAGTAATTTCATGTACCCATCCACTAGACAGGAGAATAAATCACTCTGTTAGTTTTCTCATGTTATAAAACTTTCAAACCCTGCGCTAGCCCTGCATTTGCTTATAGTTTATGCCGTTGAATAAACGAAAGGTTTACTGAATGAAAAGAGTGAAATCTCAACTATTAATATGCATACGGTCTTTAACGATCGGAAGTAGAAACATAATTTAAGATTCAAAAAGAAATTAGGTTAACTACTTTCCGTGATTAAACGGGTTGGTTTAAACAGTATCTGCCTTCTTCCCCCCACCCCCACCCCTCTTGTTTTAACCTTGCAAATGTTAGATTTGAAGGTATTATTTAAAACCTGTATTTCCTTCATTTGCCCATCGGAAATGCAGTCTCAAACCTGGTAGCCTTGAGATAAACTGAACCAAGGTGTTCAAACTTACGAACATATTATTTAAGTTACAGTTTCGAAAGAAACGTTATTAAGACCACTAGATGTCACAAAGTTTTCTTTTCTTTCTTCAAATTAAATGACAGGTTTTTGTTGTTGTTGTTGTTGTAGTATGTGAATCAGCTCAAGCAATGAATGCTATTATTATTTGTTGTATGCTTCACAACTCTAATCAGCATTTTTATTTTCATTTTGACTATTTCTAATAGACTTTGGCTATTCAATTCGATGCCTATATTACGCAAAGGTTGGTAATTCTGTGATATTTGGTAATTTCGTGATATAAGGTAATTGTCTTACATTTGGTAATTTCGTGATAGATATGTTACAGCATTACCCAGAGTCCCCGAATTAAAATTTTCGCCGCTAGGTGGCTTCAGAAGTATTGCCTGCATTCTGCATGATAGTTTAAACTCTTGGTAATTGTGTGAGTGTGTAAATGTCACGAAATTACCCATCTTTGCCCTATTTTTAACTACATTTTCCTGTTTGATTGGCCATAACTATTTAATGGTTGAACCGATTTTGATGGAACTTCTTGAATGTTATAGAAAAACACCCTGTGCTGGTGCTCGTTTTAAGATAGGTCAAGGAACCGACAAAAAGACGAAAAAACAACTGATCTATTAAGAGGGGGGGATGTAAATGCTTGGGTTAAAAAATTTCGAGTTTTCAATAATTATATTTTCAGAATCTATAGCTCCTAGTTTGTCTTCGAAATTTTGTGTGCCTACGACACATGGAACCCCTTCAAGTAAATTGTTGATTTCATGTATCCGTTGGATCTGTGGGGTTAACATAACTGATTTCCATTATGATTTTTCTAGTTCCCTTTTTTTTTTTTTCATCGTTCTTCCCGTTTGTTAATTCTTCCTTTGATGTTATAAATAAATTGAAAAAAAAAATTCTCGTGTAGCATTATATTTTTCAATATGGGTGAGGCTTGGAGCCCGAGCCCTCTATTCACACTAGATGGCAGATTTTCTGTTTGTAGAGGTTATATCCTGTATGTGTGTTGTCCTCATGGCGAATGTAGTGGATCAATTTCCACTGTATGTATTCCTTTTATGTACGTGTTCTCTGCCTATGTGGCTATCAGTGCACCGTGTTTGTACACTCTCAAGGAGATAGGTCCTTACGTGCCTGCCTGAGTGGATGTGTACACTGTGCGTACACTTCTCATAATTAGGTTCTGTGGAATTGGCCTCCTTAATAGTGGTCGTTTGGTTTTCCATAATCATTGTGCAGCTCTTTCAGAGCTCTTGCAGAAGCCCGCCCTTTGGCAAAATGTTTGGATGGTGAACTCCAGAACGAAAATGAAAGTTTCAATGCTTTGAGTTAGCAACGAAGTCCCAAAACGACTTTTGCTGGAACGAAAGTCGTTCAAATTGCGGTATATATATAGCACCCTGCAAACCCCGCCGCGCGGGGGGAGGGGGCGGCCCGAAGGGGCCCTCGGCAGTGGGCCCCGAACCAACTAATGAATTATCTGATGAAAATAATAGGCCCTGATTTCACAAAAGCCACAGATTTGTAATTTGTACGAAATCGTGAAAGAAAGAAGATACAGTTATGCAAGATCGGTAGAATGACTAAATAATACCGAACAGTATTGTTTTTCGGGGACCCGTCCGTGTCCTTGAACAGTGGGTTCAACCTACAAGTACTATAATATGTCCCATGCATGGCTATCTCTTCTGGCGTGCAATCTACCACCAATGGCCCTCCATAATAGAAGAAAATTGTAAGAACTCGGTTCCGAGAACAAAAGTCTTGTCGAAGAACAACTTATCTTGGGTCATCTACGGCCAACTACACACAATTCTGGATTTTGTTTTTTAGTGTTGTAGTAGTAGAATCAACTTTCATACCTAGTACAAATATCTGTCAACCGTTTCGAACCATTAGGTGGAAACAAAGTGAGCAATTTGGCCACACTTTCCTTCCGTCTCAACTTCTGTTCATTGGTGAGGGAATGTGGGACCCATTTTGCACTGACTTTCCTCATCTGTAAATGTTCGTGTAGTATTATGTTAATACTACAAACACTGATCCCAACATCTATACTTAACAACTCGAACCGAATATGGCGATTTTCTTCAACCAACTGCACCATCCTATGAATTGTCCTCTCGTTCAGTTTTTCAAGATCTGCCAGACCGTGGGTCATTTTTCAGTCTACCCTGGCTCTCCAGCTTTCTGTGGTGTCAAATGAACACATTTGATCTCCATAATCAGCTACAAGTCCTCATGGATTTTCTTCTTTTCTCACCAAGCTTTTCGCCAGCTACTGTAACATGCTTTTTCGCCAGCTACTGTAACATGACTGAATACAACACCCTGCCTCCCTTAGACTAAATACGATAGAATTGATTGAACTACCTTTTTGTTAGCTCAAGGTCCAATGTTGCCACATCTATTATTTTAAATTGGACACTCATTTTAGCATTTAGTTCAGCTACACTGAGTTCATCTGAAAACTTTAATAATTTCGTTTTCAAGAAAATTACTTTTAAAAAATCTATTTATGCATGACTAAAAGAAAAGCATGGAGCTTGCTTTCATATATAATCGCTTCATAAATTCTTCAACTGGCGCATCCCATCCTTTTCTTGTTAGTTATGCATAAATAGAATCTTTTCTTGAAAACATTTTTTTTTTTTTTTGGTACGAATTGTTTTATTTTCTATTTTCAAGAAAAGCATGTTTTAAACACTTTAATTATTATTGTTTTTTGTTGTTGTTTTATCTGTCTGTTACTAATTTACTCACGAAGTGTTCTCTAATATGCTATCTATTTAGCACACACTAATGTGTCTTTGTTCCTGATTACACGTGGATGCTATATTTGCATTTTTAATGTGTTCATTTAGATAACTGGTTTCGTAGTCTTTCCTGGTACACCATGACCTTCAACTTGAATGTAAGAACGTTTAGTTAAATATTGAGTTTTTAGAAGACCAGTTTACACTGTGAAAAATAACTACCAGTTTGCTTGTTGTATGTTTAAAGTACATCTTTCTGTACCCCTAAAATTATCCAAATTCTGTGCACCTTCAATTTGTAAAGGTCTAAACAAATGAATTTTTACAGCTAAGAATTTATTATTAAACGGTTTTAGTTGATATAAAAAGAAGTTTTCCTTAGTGGAACTAGAACACGGTCGTTTCATTGATAGTCTTAACCAACTCAGACACCGAGAACACACTACATTCTTCACATACGTACCATATGTGAGCTAAATTTCACAGACGAATTCCTGATAGAGAAACAAATAAAATATTCCTTTGAAGAAACTTTCAAAAATGCCTAAATTCTCCAGACATAGTACGAGCTATTGTGTCTACATTTTTATTGAAATCTTCTGTGTGGGTCTCAGGATATTGTGTCACCCACTCTTTTGATTAATTCTATGGCGTATTTTCGCATTTTCCTGTGCTTCTTTCAAGATGCTAATTCTACAGAATAGACTTTTGTGTCCTGAGTTTGGCGTATTCTTCTCACGGTGTGCGAAGACTGAAATTTCTAACATATTTCTTATGAGGCATCCACATTCTACTAGGTACATTCAGAAAGTAAGTTCCGGTGTCAATTGTTACCACAGTGATGGTGCGATCGCGATCCGCTTCCAGTTTGTGAACTCATTGACAAGATACTGACGGAGTTTGAGACAGATCAGTGCAGACGCCTCGCAGTGAGAGTTTGTATTGTTCCGGAAAATTGAGTCGCCCGCCACGTGCGAAGAAAAGTATGTGATCCGTTACTCGAATGCAAGGAACGTGAAATCAGCAAACATCCACCGTCAAATTGGTCGGGTGTATGGAGAACATGTGACTAGAGCTTTAATGGTGAGAAGATTTGTGCCACAGTTTAATGACGATCGTGAAAATGTGCACGATGACGAACGAAGTGGGCGTCCAACTGAAGTGAATGAAGACTTGTTGCGTGGGTTGACGAGAAGATTAGAGAGAACAGATGTTTCACTCCACGGCCATCATTAAACTGTCGCACCCATCTCCGCACCTTTAAAGTTCCCATTACATGTTCTTCATACGCCCTAACAATATGACAAATGATGTCTGCTGATTTCACGTTCCTCACATTCAAATAACGGATCACTTCGCACGTGGCGGGCAACTCAATTTTCCGGAATATTATAAACTCTCGCTATGAAGCATCTGCACTGCTCTCCCCTCTCAAACTCCCTCAGTGCCTTGTCAATGAGTTCATGAACTGGGTGGATATGCGCACAATCACGATCTCACCGCCACTGCGGTAACAATTGGTAACGGAACTTACTTTCTGGATGTATATTTGTACACTGAAGTGCCAAAATTCATGGGATAGCGGGAGGGAACTAGTTGACTACGCGGTAACATCGCGGCAAACAGGTCGAACGGCATGAAGCAGTTGCAGTGTGGTCAGTTGAATTTCTTTGAGTGCAGTGAAACGTCGTGTGCCGTAGTGATGGCAACCCGACGAGAATTATCGTCGTTTGAGCGCGGGATGATAGTTGGTGTTAGATGAATAGGACATGCGATTTTGGAAGTCAGCCGGACATTGAGCTTTACTAGCCAATGTCAAGGGCGAATCGTGAATAGCGCATTGGAGGCGTTACAACCCATCAGGGACAACGCAGTGGCCGCCCACGGGTACTGAATGACCGCGACCGTCGACGTCTGGGCAAACTCGTTCGGGCAAATAGACAAGCAACAGTGCGTGATCTGACAGCAGGAATCAATGCAGGACGTCCCAGGAACGTATCTCAGAGACCAGTGCAGCGCAATTAAGTCTCCATGGGGTATCGCAGCCGAAGACCGACAAGTGTGCCGCTATTAATTTCTGCCCATACATGAGCTCGGGATCGCGTGGATTGGTCCTTAGAGGACTGGCAACGTGTAGCGTGGTCAGCTGAGTCACGTTTCCAATTGGTACGCGAGGATGGTAGGGTCTGGGTGTGGCGCAAATCTCATGAGACCATGGACCCAAGTTGTCAGCAAGGTTTTGTGCAAGCTGGTTGTGGCTCCGTCATGGTGTGAGGCGTATTTACCTGGTATAGTTTGGGTTCTATGTCCGTTTCAACCGGGCATTGACCGGTCAGCGCTATGTTCAGCTTCTTGGTCACTATCTCCAGCTCTTTATGGACTTCGTGTACTATGGCAAAGATGGGATTATCCAAGGTGATAATGTACCATATCACCGGGCCCCAACGGTGCGCGACTGGTTTGAGGAACATTCTGGCAATTGCCAATGCATGATTTGGCCCCCCAGATCGCCGGACATAAACCGTATCCAGCAAAATGTGACATTATCGAACGGGCTATTCGTGCCCTGCAACAACCACGGAATTGTGGACAGCAATAGATACTGCATAGCTGTGCATCCCTACAGCGGTCTACCAAGGACTTGTCGCGTCCCTGCCACGTTAAGTTTCTGTATTTCGCCGTGCTCGAGGGGGTACCTCACGTTATTAGTTAGGTATTTCATGGCGTTTGGCACTTCAGTGTACTTATGTTACTTCAACAGTGCACTTTTTTTTTTACAATACTGCTACCATATTATCTCCTATTTCTTTCAAGAGGTTTTTCTACAATAATTACGCTTGATCTATGCCTTTTGTTCTCAGACCGTTAGAATAATCTACGGTTAAATAATGAGACACTGACTTCTCCGATACTTCTACTGCGCATAGCTGAAGAATAGCGGCTCACCGGTTGCGTGGACCTAAATAATCATAATTCAGCTTGTACACCTGCTACCTTTACACTCAAGTTTATTAACTCTAAATATTCACGAGCGTGGACATTATTTTTGTGAATGTGTTTGTGCTCGCAGACGACAGGCAATTTGGTACACTGCAGTTGTGTTCTACTTCATCACCAGATATATCGACAGGATTTTCACTTTAGGGGTTGTAAAGTCAAAATTGGGAAGACGAAATTTCTGTTTATTTGAATCAAGTGATGCCTGTTGAATTCTTGCAGGGAGAATTCTTGAAAGATCAAGAGGAAGAGGCAGAACGCCCGCATTTCGGAGAATAGCATGAAATACCAACTGGCATTTAGAGGCCCATGTTTTGTAAGGGCGAAATGGTGCACAACTGAGAAGGACGAGAGATTAGTTTGTCAGGGAAGGGGTGTACCCGAATTATTTGTCCTTCCCTCCTCTTGGATGGAATGTGGATAGGAGGTGAAGTTATAGCAGCAATGATTTTGTCTTTTTAGATGCATCTGAACAACTTACGAATTTGATCAACATATACTCCTGTCCTGTTTGCTAGACACTTGCGTTTATGACGTTATTTGAAAAAAAAAAAAGAATGAAGAATGAAAGTGAAGTGAGAATATTATCTTTTTTGTATCTCACCTATCCCTAATTCTTTTCATCCCTTCTTTCACGTCCTCTTTCCTATTTTCTCTGTCCATTTGTCATACGTTTTTCTAACAATTTATTATGAGGTCAAATAAGTTTAAATTTCCCACTCTCAACATTATTCATCTTATACATACGTACGCATATAAAACTAAGTGTTTGTACTAAAAAGACTATAATAATATTTTATAAAAACTCAATGGTTTGTGTACTAATAAAATAATATAGAATAATAACTTAATAGGTATTTTAAAATAAATTCATTTTGCTGTATTTCCACACAATTATAAACGTTAGCCAAGGCACAGATATTCCTGCAACATAGAACTTTTCTCTTTATGATTTTGGAGATGAAACTTGTTATACGAGACTGCAGCTGAACTATACCTTAATCTTTCTGTTCCT
Organism: Lepisma saccharinum; assembly: GCA_022664845.1. Taxonomy (NCBI): domain Eukaryota; kingdom Metazoa; phylum Arthropoda; class Insecta; order Zygentoma; family Lepismatidae; genus Lepisma; species Lepisma saccharinum. Next base: position 63,355 of record JAGDQP010004422.1, read on the forward strand.
TTCATGTGAAAATCTTTGGTCAAGAGATTTTAAGTAAATAAAAATGAACACTTTAAGGGAAGCTAATGCCTTTGATTTCTGTTTCCATTTGCCCACTACATATTTTGCTGGTAAACACCGAATTTGAATTTTTGTATAACTCAAGCGAGTTTATGAATTTCTTCCTTTAATACCTGCTGATGATCTTTGATAGATATTGAAACGTCATAAGTTGTCTTTGATAGAATATTTCATATAATATGTGTTTATGTGTTATATTGTTATGAACATATGTATTAATGTATACACACGCTTGCATTCTCATATTGGAGAATTACCTCCATATTTACCTCGAATTTCCACATGCGGGAGAGATACTGATGATTTATTTTTGGTATGTTTATGTGTGAACTTTGATTTGTGTATGACTTATTATTATTTTGGTCACCATAGTGTCATAATCTTTTAAAAATACTTTGTGAATATCATAATACTGTCAAGATAAATTATATACAGTAGAAGTCCGATAGACCAGCATCCAACAGTACGGAACGCCCGATTGTCCGACCATCCCAGGTAAACGCTTGTGAACGACAGTTGAAAGCGCTTGGCGCAGTTTGGAACCACTCGGTCTGCTACTGTTGTAGTGCGCACAGCGTAGGATGACAGTTTGTTTACAAGCAATATTGCAGATGCGAGTTTCAAACAATCAGTCTTCTTTCTCGCCTCGCCATTGGATTTCACAACGCTTGGTTGGAGTAACTCTATGGATATGTATTTACAAAAACAAACCAGCAAAGGCTCAGTGGCTTGCGTTGTTGTAAGCAACAAATAGCCACAGCACGGGTTAAAAACAAATTGATTGACCCTCAATGGGAGTCTGAAATTAGACAGAGCAGACGAAACATTTCTCGATAACTCATAAATCTGATACACCAACGTTTCTTTCTTATGAGGTGATAGTGTTGCAAACCGTTGATATGAAACATTGGTCTAAATTGTCATTGGGTACGTAAGAGAGACTTTAACGTAACTTTTCCTTTTTGTATTAATCTTGCAGGGTTTTCTTCATCTTTCTGTGAAAATGTCGGAAAGATCGATAATGGTGATTTGTTTTCACTATCAACGCTTTCTCTCTAAATGGGTGTACTATTTATAATTCCGTCCTTTTTATCGAAAGAAATGGAATCGATTTTTTTATTTTTTTATGGCCTTTAGGTATCTAAAGCTCAGGCCGGGAAACGGGGAGGGGAAAGGATGCGGGAGGGTGTCTATATTAAAGTTGCCATCCCGGCAATTGCCTGATGTGATTCAGTAAAAACCCTGGAAACCCCAGTCGGGATGGTGGGCCACAAGGATCGAACCCATGACCTCACGAATCTTGCGCCTACGCTCTACCACTGAGCTACTGCGACTCGGTGTTGAAAGAAAATGAGAAATGAGGCGAAGTTGATAGCAGCTTGAAAGAAAACATATAGTATAAGCAAGATAAACCTCATCACATTACGAGGAAAGGAAGGCCTGTTGACGTGATCACTTGTGAAAATATAATATTATGTGCCATGTATTTTAGTTATTAAAATGCCTTATAGTTGTTACGTTCATTTGATACACATAATATATGGATTATTGATTCGAATTAATGTTAAATGAAACCCACATGCTAAACGCCCGATTATCTAAGCAAATGACGAAGCAGTTGACATAACCGAGAAAAGCTGTTGATCCATTTCTTTTTTATTTAAGGTCTTTAGGCAACTTTGGCGCAGGCCAAGCGAATGATGAGAGAATTGGTGGAATGAAGATAGTGGGTTGAAATGGGACAACCCCGAGAAAACCCACGTACACAGTGTTGGTCCACCACAAAAACTACGTGGTATAAGCCGGGATCGAATGGAAGACACCAAGCGCCGGAAATCAAAGCTCGATAACTGAACCACGGCGGCCCCCGGGCCAATGTTGCTCAACATTGTTTCTACACAGCATTAATGTATCATAACTTCCCTTCAACGTAAGTCTATTTTCTAAACAGTGGAATCAGGTTCTTTAAACATACAGCGTACCACATATTAACTTGTACCATAAACCTATCTAATTCCCAATCTGTTACTGCTTTCCGTGTTTTGATCTGTGTCAAATTAAGTGAGTTGGAACCACTGCGCCAGCGAAAGGACTGTTCCAAGGGTCAGTGAGAGACAGAGGCGGAGAGTTGGTGTGCAGGTTCGCTGACTGAAATGTATTAGTAAAACATTCTTTCAAGGTATCTTGCGCAAGCTATAGACGCAATCAGCATTGTTTGGAATCAATCGGAAGCGTTCGGACTTTACTCGGCTGTCACCACACATAGGTTCAGTTCATTGTTTTCGCTGTACGGCTTAGGCTATACCAGTATTAAGAGGTACTGCCCGATAGTCCGGCATTTTCGGTAATCCGGCACCGGGCCTGTCCCGAACGTGCCGGACTATCGGGCTTCTACTCTAATTGATGTGTTTATTTCCTACAACGTTATTAATACTTGTACGAGGATTGTTCAGAAAGTAAGTATCCCTCAATTAATGGTTTGTGTTGATGTGTATTTGATAATTTGGATTATCCAGGATTCCGTCCAGGATCCAGTCCAGGATTCTTGTAATTAATCATTTCATGCTATTCATGATTAATTACATTCGCTATTCACACACCATTTTTGTGACTGGAATCAAAGATTTAAATAGTAATTTTAGCTCTTCATGCTATCTTTTGAAAAAAAAAACCAACTGAAATCAATATTTTTGTTTATTACTTTTAATTGTGTTTAGTTAAGAGTTAGTATGGGGAACAAATATGCTTTAATCATGTTTTGTGGTGAATAACTAGTGTTTACTGTAGAAATTAAGCTATTGTGATATATTTTTCATGATGTGAAATTAAAATTTTCATTTGCATTTGTAATAGCGTTCTAAGATTTTACTGGAAGCTTCTTTGCTTTCCTGAGTTTTCTTTGTGTAGAAAGTCGGGAAAATCCCTTTCTCGTCCCGCCACCTCCCTGCTATACCGCCCGAGTCCCGCCGCTATACCGCTCTCGTCTACCCATGGTATTCCTCTTTTCGTCAGATTTGCTTTGACACGAAAAAGGTATTGGACGCAGTGGTAATCGATATCAAGTTTACCTTTTTGCATTGTCTTCGCTGTTATTTATTTCGTAGTGAGTTCTTCAGTGTCTGCGATGGGATTCGTGCCTCCGACTGTCAGCGACGAGATTTAGAAGTCTGATGCCTTAACCACTCTGCTATGCTGGTCTTCCAACTGGGTGATGTTTTTGCATGCCTTTTGTCGTACGAAGACAATTGGGAAACTTGTTTGCAAACGCTTTTTTAAATTGTTTTTCTGTTTTTTTAAATAATTGTTCATAGGCATATTTTGTTTGTCGTTCGTATTGCTTATTTTAAACAGTCTTCATAACAAATGAATGTCGCAGTAACAGCGCGGTATACACTGCTGATATCCGCTGTCCCCCCGACAATAACAGATGACAATCTGCGTAACGGCGGGAAGGAGTTAGCGGCCCGCATGCCATTTTCCGCTCCGGCGAGATCCCGCCGTCGGACCGCTCGAGTGCATCACTATACTGGCAAACGACGAGCTCATGACAACTAACCACCAGTACATATCTACACTGGCGGTTATCACTTTGTACCCGACGGCGGGCCGAGAGCATCGGCGGCAAATTGTCAATGGGGAACAAACTCAGATATCGGAGGATTCAATTGCAACTTCAACAAATGTATCCAGCACGCCACGTTGCAACATGCGAGACATTCTACCATCTCCGAAAAATACCAAATTTTCTAGGAAGAGAGTGACAACATCATCCACTCATTTCACAGGCGATGAACATTTCACACAAACTCAAGCCAAGACGAGGAAGAAAATATTCGAACGGGTAAAAAAAAAATATAGCAGATCTGGCCAGACTGAAGTCACCTCATAAAGACAATGTATGTGCGTTTTGTAATGTAAGTTACTACAGTGCTGCTTCAGTTTCCAAAGGGGACTGGATAAGATGTCAGAGATGCAACTGCTGGTACTACGAAGTATGTGTTGGAGCTAAAGGAAAGAAACAATTTATTTGCGGGAAGTGTTTGTAAATTGTTAAGACAGAAAATATTCTTTTGATAGGCATATTATTTATACCATAAATTTATTATTAATTTTAAATTTACTAACCCAATTTTGTTTCTTTAACGAACAGTACGAAAAGATCCACTGATCAGATCAGGTGTCCACCAATATGTTTCTGACGTATCAGAAAAAAATTTCTTTCGTTCAGAGTGATTAAGTTCAAGAAGTAAGAAAGCTCCTTTCTCAATACAAGTCTAGCAGAAGTGAAAAATAAGACAAAGAATTGCATCATATACGGATCGAAGTCAGGAAATTTTGGTAGACGCTGTACTAGGCCTGTATTATGCATTTTCTGTGTATTTATACGTGACAGTGCTTAACCTTTTCATGCTTAGCTCCGTAATGAATATTACAGAGATTAGCGTTGATCAAAATTGTACCGTAAAGTGATCAGAATTGTATCTATGTATGTGCAATTCTGATCATTTTTAAAGGATAGAAATATCCTTGTCCTGTTGAGAAATATATTTGTAGCTCTATAATATTATGGTGATGTATTCACTAATATGTAAGCAATAAGTTACAGTAAAAATGTTGCTGCTGCAATTTCCGTTCTAGAAATATTGAATTTGTTTTGAAATGATCGAAAATGTACTACCCTACCGTACATTTTTTCGAGACCAGACACTCGCTGGACAAGACATTTTCGAGACGAGACAGTCTATAAATCTCGTCTAGTGGGCAATACTACCGGTGTAATGCGCACGCGACGTGAACGGCGCATGGGGCATGTGGAATTAGCGCTTCACATATTTTCGACGAAGTTATGTGGTATGGTCAGTCCCACGCTCGGCTGTTTTTAGATCCCAAGGTGCCCAGGAATACAAAGGACATTACATTTTTTACATTTGGGACCCATCTTTCCACCCCTACCTCTCCGCATCCTTTGCACAATTTCACTTGGCGCGCCTGATGGGCACAACGAACTAAACGTGTTCTCCATGAAATTGGGGTAGGCCATCCCCAGGATAGAGTCTCTGCCTCGACCCCAAACTCGGCGTCGAGACACGGAGTCTATAAGGACCTGTTTCCACAAAAGTTCCTCTACAAACAAAAAAATAATTTTAAAAAAGAAGCAAAGAAAAGGGGATGAAGTTGGGGATTTCTTTTCTGTGACCCAGTTCCCGGATACAAACCTGGGCCCTGTTTCCGCGGTTGGGGGAATTTTTTCTTTTCTTTTTTTTTCAATCAAATTTATTACAAACTTGAGCTGAAAAACAAATACATAGTTATTTATACACTTATTGATAATAGTTTTATTTGTTTTTAGTTGTTGTTTTATTTATGTTACTTTATATGTGTTTATGTCTCTATTTATATTTGTTTCCTTCCCACTTGCACACATCTGTTTTCTTACATTGTTCATCATTTACATATCACACACACATCACACTCTATTTTAAAATTCTGAATATTAAGTTTATTAAACTTAATTTTATATTTTATTTGTTTTATTTCCTATTTCGTTACGTGATATTGCAAAGCTTTTTATAATCTGGTTAGCTATCTATTCTCTATTACTAAATTTACAGGGTTTTAGGTCTACTTCAGTGGTATTATTATTTGCTTCATTCACAAAATCAAACTAATCAAAGTTCACCATTTCCCTTACTTAAGTTCTATTTGATTATCCCTTCCTTTTTAACTATCCCATACCTACATCTACCTTACACCTAACCATCACCTAACCTATCTCTACCTAGCCCATTCTCACACTCACTCACATCTCACATTCACTCTAGCAGGAGGAGTTGATTCAGAAGTTCCATTCCCGGCGGCTGGACAAGTCCTACAGATCGGGGCCACTCCTAGGATTTTCTCCTCTTCTTCCGCTCCTCCGTACTTCCACACTGCACTATAACACTTTACACTATCACTCGCAGTCGTTTAGTTATCACGCCAATCCAGCGCCTCGGATACCGAATACCGTCCTATCCCTTGGGTTGGCAGCGAGGCACTGGGGGCAGAATCCACACGTAATAAGCCACTATGACATACGCTATGTTTTCCGTTCACCCTCGCGACTACGACTTCAGTCGACCATCGGGGACCATCGAAGACCATAGCCGTGGATTAGATCTAAAGTCCACAAAGTGTGTGTGTATTCTCAATTGGTCCTATCCCCTTTGTTTTTTCCCGGTCGCGCGCGCTCATCCATACCGATTATTATTTACAATTATTTACAGCACTTGAGTTTATAAGTCCATAATTCCGTTTATGCACGATTAATCGCTTCCGCACACGTAATTGTTTAATTCGCGATAGCGACTTCCGATCCGCCTGTCGGGAGCTCTCGAGCTTTCCAGACGTGCTTTCCTCCGGTCGCGTTCGTTTATCCGTACCAACGAGTGGTTGTATATTAATTTTAAGTGCTCTAACTGTTAATTCCTTCATTAGTCTCATAATTGTTCTATGTATGTTCCTTTCAATTTTGGTGAAATTTAATTTTTTCCATGTAGGAAATATAGGTCGCCAACTGATCCAGGACTTCTCGTTTCGTTTCATCACGCAGCATTTCTATTACTGTTAGATTATTCAATTCCTCTCTTTGCTCCACAATTCGTGTATTAACTGTTCCACAAAGGACACTGTGGAACACAATTTGATAGAAGGCTGAGTGTACCTAAGAGTGCCAGGCATGAGAACACTGAAGAAAAATTCTCCAGTGGCCAGGCCGGGATTTCAATTCCACTTCTTGAAATGTTCTCTTATTCGGGTAACAAGGCCTGCCATTTTCTTTTTACACAGTCTGCATTTGGCTTTTACAATTTTATTATTTTCGGAAGGATTAACTTTAATAAAGTATGTTCAAATTAAATCCTTTATTCTTCTTGTGTACCCTATTGATAATGAGTCTATAAACGAACAGCAAAGAAGCAGACTACCGAATAAGTTCTACCACCCGAAATAAATTGTAAGGGAGGCAGAAGGTACCCCACGTTAACCCCCCCCCCCCCCCGATCCTTCGATACCAATTTTATACTACTCCTTATTATCCAAATAAAATTTATGGGATGTTCCCAGAAAATTAAAATTGATTTTGGACCATAATGGCGATCATTTTTGGTCGAAAATTGGTCAAAAGTCTAATTTCTTGCAATATATTTCAGTGAGTCCCCACGTACACCGCCTTATTTTTCGGGACAAATTTTATATTATTTCTTATGGTATATATAAAAGAGCATGGAGAATTTTCCATTAAAATCCTCCTACGGTAGGAAACCGTTTTAGACATGGAGTCGGTGGACGCGGGTGATGGCGTTGGAAAGATCCTGGTCCCCTGAGCACAGCGGTGATGTAAAAAATCGGGTCCGCGCCTCGAAGCCCCAGAAATGGGATCCCGAAGTTTTGGGATTGGGTCTCTTCTATTAGCTTATTAAACATGGAGTTTGGACGCGGGTGGTGGTGTTGGAAATGTTCGGGTCCCCTGAGCATAGCACTGATATCAGAAATCGGACCCAGGCCCCGAAGCCCCAGAAATGTGGTCCCAAAGTTTTGGGATGTCTCACAAACCTTTAAACTCAATACCGGATTGCGCGAGATAAAACCATCAATTCAGCTATATAAAAAAAGAGACCAGTAATTCGAAAGATATAAATATCTATCAAATGTTTCAAAAATAAAGTAATTGCTGAGCAAAGCAAAACGTTTTAATTAAAAACTAAATACGTGTAACAGTTTCACCAACTAACTACTTGGTTTGATCAGAGCCCAAAACTTCAGTATCCCATTTCTGGGCCTTCGGGGCCCGAGCCCGATTTTTGACATCATCGTTGTGTTCACGTGAGCCGGACCTTTCCAACGCCACCACCCGCGTCCAACAACTCTATGTCTAAAACGGTTTCCCTATCGTAGAAGAATCGGCTCCATGCTCTTTATTTTATGTGTAATTTATCCTGATTCAGTACGCAATCCCGGGAAGCAGTAGGGTTTGGTGGGTTGTGGAACAGTCAGGCGTTAGGAACAATTGACCAACAACTCCAATAGGCGAATAGAAGGGACCAGAGCCCAAAATTTCGGGGCCCCATTTCTGGGGCCCCGGAGCCCGGGTCAGATTTCTGACATCACCGTTGTACCCAGGGGACCCGGACCTTTTCAGCGCCACTACCCGCGTTCACCAACTCCACGTTTAAAACGGTTGTCCTACCGTAGGAGAATCGGTTTCAATTCCCCCAAAATAAAATTGACTTTTTATCAAAATGCCGGCCATTTTTGGTGGAAAATTTATCAAAGACATATTTTATTTTGCTTCTCCTTTCAAAAACTAATCGAGTTTCGAGACTTCAATTAAACTTCAAAATCGGCACTGTGTTATTGTTACTTTAATCCACAGAAATGGTAATTATATGATAAAATTCCCCCGAAATTGGGAGTCTGAACGCACGAACATGGGGAAAACAAAAATGGAAGCTTATAAAGTAGGTTGCATGAAATATGAAGTGGAAAGATTTTTTGGACTGAAGATCAATATGAGTTATTTTCTTCAGAAAGGGATTTAGGGATACCAAAAATTAAACTGATTTTCGTGTCCATTTTCGGTTGAAAATTGGTCAAAGATATTTTTCGACGTTTCTTTAAAAATAAATGAAATCACGTTAAGACACAAAACTAAAAATCTGACTTGAAAGCAGGCGCTTCAATACTTATTCTGACCGAAAGAAATGGTAATTATATCATAAACCTGCCCCAAAATTGGGGACCCGGAAGCCAAGAAAGGAGGCCCTGAAAAATGAAGATTTTTCTTAAGTGTGTCATAGTATGGGGCATAAAATGAAAGGATTTTTCCGACTCAATACGAACATGATCTTTCTTTTTTTATTAAAGGATTTTGAGGGTTTCAAATTTATACTAAAATGGAACTGTTAAGATAAAAACAAAAAATGACGGCCATTTTTCTATTAAAGCAGTTTCGTTTTTGCCATAATTTTGAAATCCCTAAAATCTTTTTGTAAATAAGGTAATTTATATTCTGTCGAAAATCCACTCATTTGATATAATAGTGTCGGTTTTAAAGATTTAGTGAGTTTTAAAGGACTATTTTCTTTAACATGGAAAACTGTTTCTTTTAAAAAAAGAAGTTTTTGACCCATTTTCGATTCATAATGTCCACTATTTTGGTTATACGCAGTTTCATTTTTTTGAAAACTTTGCTATAAATTTCGAACTCTTAATGTTTCTGAAGAATAGAATTCAAATTTATATTCAGTAGAAAAAATCCTTTCATTTGAAACCTTACAAAATCTACTTTATGTTTCCCAGGCTCCCAACCTTCGAAGGCTTTTATCGTATAACTACCATTTCTTTACGTGAAGACACTGTGCCAGTATTGACGCTCAAGTGCGTTTAAATATTTCCTTTCAAGTTTTTTTTTTAACAAAAAAATAAAAGCAAAAAAAAAAGGCTTCGTCCAATTTTTGATCAGAAATGACCATTTTGGTCTAAAGTCTGGTTTTCTTTTTTTTGGAAACATCGCTCTAAATTTTATTTATACCATAAGGAATAATATAAAATTGCTCATGAAGGATCAGAGAATGTACGTGGGGGCTCAGAGAAAATAATTTTGAAAAATATTCTTTCGATGAATAGAAAATTATTGTGAAAAATAGCCTATTGGCCATTTATTTTAAATGGCCGCAATTATGGTATAAAACCAGTTTTCTTTTTCAGGAGCATAGGTATAAATTTTATTTAGACCCTAAAGAACGAGAAAAAATTTGTCTCGATGGAACGGGGGGGGGGGGGGCAGGTGGAGTCGCCTTGTCTCCCCGACTAAAACTACGAGCACCTAATAAGAAAAGATTATCAAATCTGCAGTTACTCACTACTCTCCCTTTCCTCATAAACATAAATGAGAGAGAGAGAGAGAGGGAGAGAGCAATGTAATCATAGAAGCAAATACATGCCCATGAAGTTTTTCTTTTTATGGCAGTTTCTCACAATAAATAAGAAAGGAAGAATTGAAATATGAACCTCTTGTTGCATGCTATTGATAGTAAATTAATATTTCCTGTTTCTAGCATTCAAACGATAAAGAACAAACAAAACAAGGCATTTTATGTCCATCTTCGGCGCCATAATAATGATTATTTTGAAAACTAGCTTTCACACGGAACAAATTTCATGTTTTGTTGGTAAACATAAAACTAAAATAATAGGTTACTTAAAAATAATATGATTATTTAAAAAATAAAAATAACATGTTTTAAACACGGCTTAAAAACACCGTTAAAACAAATGATCAAAATGTTTTAAACAAGATGTTTAAAACAATCGCTTCTGTTTAAAACATTTTGTCTTAAACATTCCAACCCTGGTTTCTATTGATTATTGACCGTAAAAAAAAATTAAAGCTGGGAGTGCATTCAAGAATTTGGGAGTCTGGCAGAATCACTGGTCATCACTATGAAATTATCTAAATAGCACTTTAATCTACCAAAAGAAATGGATTTAGTCTATGAAATTCCCTCGACTTTTTAATCACGAGCTGTAGACATGATTTCTATGCAGAGACGACTCCAGCAAAGAAGTAGGGGAAACCTAGTGGTTGATCGTAGTCGCATATAAACTAAAACCTACTAGCCCGGTACCTGAGTTGAAAACACAAAGTAGTGACGTTTTGGCAGATACACACAACGAGAAAATAAAAATAGTGTAGTAATTGCAAAACAAAAATTCAAGGATACAAGCATTGTTCTGTATTTCTTATAGACAAAGGAAATTATGCAGTTCTGCAGTAAAATTTATTATTTACGTTATTTTTGTTATGGTATTCCCGCTCATAATCATTCATAGCCATTTCCGGCGATGCTCACTCTTTGTAACGAGTTGTTTTCACTTCGTTACCTCCTAAACGTTTATGACGTCAGCCGTATAGAAGATATCTGGCAAAAAATTATAGAATTACTTAATTCGTATACAACAATTATATATCGTTTACTTCGTAATAGATTACTTCTTATATCGTATTATGACGCGATAGGCAAGCGTTTATGGTGCAAAATGTCCCTGTTAACGCAAAGAAACTACCTTCCATAAGATGGAGATAACGTCGCAAGGAAGGGACCTACAAAGGATTGTTTAATTTCTACGTCGCATGCCTTCTGTCACCATGGTAACGAGAAAACTACTTTATTTATTTATGTATTTATTTAATATAAACACATCGTATAACAACATAGTTGCATTTGATGTCGTCAGTCCATATTAATTTTTACAAAATATACAACTAAGGATGCAGATCGATAGCTCCATTTGATATTGGTAATTGGTGACACATCCCCAAGTAAAGATTATCTTTAAATCAATGTCATCAAATAATTTACTACACTCATCACATGTATATAACATTAAACATCTTAAAGCCCAAATGATTTCTATTCTCTTAACATATGTATGGTTACGTAAATATAGGAGTTTCTAAAGTACATATAATCAGATTTCACTCTAAATGATTTATGACACTGTTCACATGAATATAAAAGATACTTAGATAATATTCTAAAAATTTTGATTTACTCATTCTATAAAATAAAAAAAATAAATATATTGCAAGATTATCAGTTACTGCAGGTTATTGCAGAATTTTTTAAAATAAAATTTAAAATATAAGAATTTAAAGATGTACATCAGAAAACATATCATAAGTCAATCCATCATCAAATAATTTATTACACTCTTCACATGAAAATAATTAGATATCTCTTGCAACCAAATGTTTTGAGCACTCTTTACATAATCAATCACATTTCACTAAAAATGATTTATCGCACTCTTTACGTGAATATACGAAGATACTTATGTAATGTTCTAAAGCTTTTACTTACGCACTCTATAGAACAATCTAACACACTGTAAGATGAGTATAATTGAAAAGTTATTACAGGATTATTGGAAGCTTTAAATGCATTTTTTTTTTTAAATATATCCTTGATCAATCCATCGTCAAATAATTTACAACATTCTTCACATAAAGATAATCACATACCACTGCTCTTTACACTCTTTTACAAGAGTATGTTTGGATAACTGTGGATTTCTGAAGTTAAAACAAACCTCCTTTCTCTCTAAATGATTTATGAAACTCTTCACATGTACATAAAAGTACCTATATAATGATTCACCACATACGAACAAGAGTATAAGTTATTACAGTTTTCTTAGAAAGAACTCAATTTCATCAAGAGTATAACCCTCACTTTGTACTAAAAGATTCTTCGCCTCATATTTAAATCTTGATGATGTAAGACCCTTGATCTCCATAGGCAAAAGATTAAAAAATCATACCCTGTATGACATTTGACTCGTTAATGTTTTCAAGTCGATTCTGTTATACACTGAGCTCAACAATAAGCCTTGCACTGTAGTTTGGTGCCAAGTTAGCACAATGCAGTTACAGCACCAGAGCATTCAACAGCCCTGAAGAATCTCAAGCGTACGTTTCTGCTGATTTATTTGCGATACATTAACTTCTTTTAGTGTAGTTAACTATTTGTTTACACAAATTTCTGGTGGTCGTTGTAGCAACCGCAAGTCTGTGATACCATAGGTTTACCTAGTCCATTCTCAACTTCGCTTTAAATCACTTGTATCCTCGCCGGGATATGCTGATTACAAGGTGACCAGTCAAACAATTCTCCCACTGAAGACATATCGATGTTTATCAAATTATCCATGTGGTATTTATAATTCCTAGTGTCACGTACACGAACAAGTTTCACATAAGAGCAGTTAATTTTCTCTACACGCATACATATCTTTACATTCTGCAGGTTTTGAATACAAATTACATTCATTGTACAAAAGAACGCAAGACATTCCACTTGTAGACAAGTTTTATGAGGTTCATTTGGTTGTACAAGATCATGTTCTCTCATCGGAAGCCAGATGTAATCATATTTGTCGAATTCAGTTGACTCGTATGAATTCCCTTCTTCCATCTTTATTGTGCAGTATTTTTACACTTGTTTCATGTTTAATTTGGGTTTTAATATTTATGGTATCGGTAATGCAATAAATTCTGTATCCTTTACGTACCTCTGTTTCATTTTCGTGTTTTGATTCTTCGAAGAAATCATAATGCTCTTCTCACATATACGATATTGTTCTCGATTTATCACGAAGTTAAGTGCAAAGTTCCTCAAAAGCTCACAACGCAGATCGTTCCTCTTTTTCTTTTATCAAAAAGTCCATTAAACAGGATTCAAATCAAGTTCCTGGAATGGTTTATAACTTACTCCAGCAGCACAGAATATCAGTTCAATGCTGGGCTACTGACGACCAAAATCGATCAAGGTTGGCCCAGTGCCGATATTGGCCCGATATCCTGCGCTTTTAGGGTACCCTCTGCTAGCGTCAAAAAAGGTTAATTTTTATCCAACAAGACAACAGAAATGTTATTTCATTCGCTTCTGAAAAAAAATCTGTTTTAGATGGACATGTAAGGATTTGCTCCTTAACTAGGTGAACACTGGATAACAACTGTGAAACCTCTGCCACCTGAAAGAAGAATGTCAATCGACTAGGCAGGAGCTCATTTTATTTTCATGCCTGTTAATAATACGTCAATTCATCTCCTGGTTTTAGTTTACAATTAGCTTTGTAATCAGTCCGCCAATTAGCATCTCAGATAAGGATATTCTGCTACTATTGGTAAAAGCGAATGTTATAAGTTTCCAGTGTTTTTGGAATTTATGTATCTTTAATTTATTGTTTCCTTTCAAGTTATTGATTTTAAAATATTTAGCATTCATGAGAGTCCCAATCTTTAGTTCTTCGTGGATGTACAGAAATTACAGATCAAAATTATCTAAACATTACAATTTAATTACAATAGGATAGTTATGGGTGAGCCTCAAATCATCACAACATACCAGGGAAGTAACTACAATGTCGCGAGACCCCTCGTTGCGGGGGAGCGCTACAAGCGACATATAAATACGTGAAAAATGAGTAGCTCAGTACACACTACAAGAGAAGTGGCCTAAAAAAATCGAATTTAAAACTTTCTCAGAGCTGGTAAAAGTGAAGATATTTTTATGCCTGGACGGGAATTTTCACGCAATCTAGGGAGAATCTCCATTTTAGAAATCTGTACTGCACAGTTGGCGTATGGTTTTCGTATGCGGCACGAATTTGCTGAAATTACATGTGGGAGATGCTGCAAGAAGGACCCTAGGACAAAGGGTCTAAAAAGTTCCCTACAGTGGGTGGGGGTTCAAAAATTCTAGTTACGTTACTGCAACAGACAAAAGTTGTAGTCATTCTTGAACAATCGCTCTGTGTTAAAATAACACCGGTATTTGTTTGCAAGTGTTCTGACCATACCGTTTTACACTTTAGCAAAAGCTCGCTTTATTATATCCAAGACTGACCATTTACTGAGTACATTATACTGTAAGAGAGGTTTTACTATTCTTTTGTGGGTCGACCAAAATAATAACCCGAAGCGAGTGAAATCTATAAAATTCGGCAGACTTTCTGTCTCTAATATTGCGTAAACTTTGTATGTATGCCATGTTGATATGTGTTCAAAGTCGTCATGTTTGTGTCTAACGGTTTCCCCGCTACAATAATCAATTTACCACAGAGAGAAAAGTAAATTTCTCAAAACCGGTTTCTCATCCAACTGAGAAAGAAATATATACTGTAAACAAGCAGTAATAAAGCTTATAATTAGTGAAGACACGTGCACTTCATACACACGTGAATGAACAGCACAGCTTGTTATAACTAACTCGTAAAAAGAATATAATAGCAATATAACAAACATAAAACACACCTCTTGACATATGAGATGTGGAAAGAATCTGAAACTGCACGACAAAATGAATACTTAACGCAAACAAGAAATAGAAGTTTAAAATTTAAACTTAAAATTTAAAATGACCTGTGGACACAACACAGTTCATACTTTTCAAATTGTAAATTATCTCTGAAATAATGAAGCGCTTGCAACAATGAAATTAATAGACACAGATTAATACCTAGACCTTCATTCGGTGTACGACATACCAACATTTCAAGTCTCTATTGTTCATAATATGGAATCAGGCGTGAATTTTCTCTGCAACAGCCTAAGCGTCTGCAACATTGAAATTAATAAAAAGAAAAATTCTCAGGTATTGTCGTCTGCGTATACTAATTAACATTTGTGTAAGTTATCGTATAATTTCTTGTAAATAAAATACCGCTGAAAAAATAGGCAGATTGCACCGACATCTAGCGTTGTATATTTAAACTGTTTCAGATTTGAAACTAAATTTAACTTTTAAGCTAAAGCTGAAGTTGGTCAGAAAAATTATCGTTTGATTATAGTGTTAGATTTGAGATATTGCGAAAAAAAAATCTAGAGTAAATTCCTTACACCAGAACATGAAAATAAGTTATCTTTTGACAAATTTTTTTTTTTTTTTTTTCGGATACAAGCGTGGAGCCCAAAATCATTATTTCCCCATAAATAAAAAAGGATGCATTAATATAACGTTTAACTCTGGAAAATGTATTTGTATACGAGTAAATACGGTGGATATTAGGAGTTTGAGTTATGCCATCGGGTTGTCAGTATTGCCAACCTGGTGCAACAATTTTTCCTTTGAAAAATAACGTCGGTTTATTCAATTATTTCGTATACTTTTAGTGATGATAAAAATCATACCTGAAGAACAGAACGCAGTGTGGCTATCTGTGAATATTATACCAGGTTAAACATTGAAAATGAAGATTTTGATAATAAAAATTTCATGCCTGGTTGGTAACACTGCAAATCTACTTGCAAATACTAAGTTTCCTTTAACGGATATTCTCTAATTTTTTTAATTTAAAACAAAATATGTATTTACTCCTTTTGTAAGGAGTCGACTTTGAGCTCCAAAATGGAAACCCTGTATCTCAAAACTGAAGAAGAATTAGATGATGAAAACCTCTTTTTCTTGTTTTGAGGTCAGAAATGGATCTTGAAAAAATTATCTATTAATTAATCTATCACCCTGTATATTACGTCGCGTTCGCGGAATGACGTCCTACCTTAACTTCCAATAAAACAAAACAGAATAAGGAGAAGAAACAACTTTCTTGTAGGTGACATTCGGGTATTCGCCTGGTGAGAGAAAAGGAGGAAACCTCAGCTAGGATGGATGACCTGAACAGAGTTCGAAACTATTCAAAACTTCCCTACCAACAGTTATTTTAACGTTTAGTAAGCAGTGCTGAAGTTGGGGCGGAATGGAGTTCCGGCATAAATAAGATCTAGCCTCGAGAGTACCAGCATAAATTAACGAAGGCGTTTTCGAAATATATTTTGACAATAACTTTAATCTGAACTGTTAGTAACATCATGAACTTGTATTCTTGCCGTAACAATTTATATTGACTATATAATATTTTAAGTAATAATCATAATAATAATTAACCACTAGTGGATATTCTTAGGCATTTAATTTGCTATTGGTTACGCGTGTTTTACTCGTTGTTATGACGCTGTTAAATCACATCCTTAACGTTAAAAGGTACTTTGGTTATCCTTTTTGCTACTGTAAAATTAAGTGAAAATGCCTTTTTTTTATATAAATTTATGGGTTTATACTGTAACTGCACCGTTCCGCCTAACATATTTTTGCAACTTCAGCACTGCTAGTAAAAATACAAAAATAAAGGACTGTTTGGAGCCCTACATGTCTTGCAGTGTGGCATGCTGCGTGGAACAGACAATGTTTTCTATTCCATTTAGAAAATTGACTCTGCTGTTTGCTGGATGACTCTTCGCTATCGTTGATGTGAGTAACATATCCACCACAAAGAACACTTCTTTCTTGCTTGCCGATGGGCTCGGTTACTGAATATATAAGCAAATTCTTAAGAAATTAAAATTATAATATGTAAAGGTGTACCAAAATTGTACCAAAAAAAGAAAAGTTAAACTAGTGATCGGCACGGACTTCAGATCAGCACTGAACACAAACATAGCTCCGAGTCCTGCTGTTAGTCATCCTGACTAAAGTTTTCAGGAGTTTTTTTTTTTCAGTTTCGCCAGGCAAATGGCGGGGTGGTACCTTTTGTTCGTCCATCCCTTTCCCTGCAAGATCGGTGCTCATGGACGTCAACGCTCAGACATGTAACTGAACAGATTACAACTGTCTCTTCTGCCCATAAAATATAAATTAAAAAATATTGTATATACCGTAGATAGTGAACATTTCACATAATTTATATTTGCATTTTGTATGAGGACATTTGCTTGGTTTACTGTCTGTGTAATCAGAATATTTTACAGCGTCCTTGAACTTGACATGAATTTTGGAAAGACCAGATATTTAAACGTTTGATGAAAAAATTATTGACTAGTTCCTATTTTGGCCTATTATTTATTATTATTATTTCGTTGCCTGGGAAGAAACTTCTGCGCATACTGTGAGTTATTTGTTCAACTGAAAGCAGAAAAACAGTGTCTTACACTTGCTAACGTTAACTTTTATTAGATATTTTGCTCTTTACATGAATATGTCTCCTTCAAAATCCTTTGGTATTATCAATCAAATAAAATCAATCTGTATTGCATGGAACACCAATTGATGAAATTCTTGTAACGATTTGAAACACATTCCACCCATGCTGTCCATCCCATCTTTAAACGTGACTTCAAGATCAAGGTTTCTCGGAATCTCATCAATGTTAATTGCTTGCTTGTAGTTTCCTGTACCCGTAAATCATTATCAAGTACGGCATAAAACTGTGTAAGATATTATCGTGGAACAGTTTTGAAGTAGCTTTCAAAAATGAAATGAGGTGCAAAATAGTACCAACAGATGACACTAAAGCATCTTGTTCTCATGTTTACCATATAACCTGAGTATACTTCCCAATACGTTGCTAATTTTCTTTGTTCTTATCATACTTCTAATTTTCAGTGGTTTTGAAGTCTAGGAGTTCTCTGAAGTACCGATTTCTGTTTGTGATGTAATATCTCACAGCGGAACTTCCTTCGGTGGATTTACTTTAAGCCGCAGAACCTACGTTGAATAGTTGAATGAAGTTACGTTTGAACGTATTAGACAATGTACACTCAGAAATTCTGGTATACAACAAGCATGAATTCAGAAATCTTAGTGTAGATTAAGCGTGAATTAAAAATTCGTTGTAAAACCTGAATTCAAAGATCTTACTATGAAACTGTCAGCCCAGTTCAGTTACTAAATTTTATAAATTTTCTCCTGTTACGTGGAAATAAAATTACAATGTCATTGTTGGTATTGTAGTTATTGTTGCGCTCCTGTTTTTATGAGGCCGTGCGTGTTGCGACCGTGCAAGTTGCAACTAGACAGAATATCGTGCGCTTTGTGACCGATCTAATTATTTCAGAATCGGCGACATCTTAAACAGTTGAGTTTATTAATTATATTACATCTTCACTGCGTATTCAGCAACATCTCTCGATTCCCTTAGAAGTTTGAGGTTCCGCAAAACTACCCTAAGGTGACAGTTTCCATTCTGGGAACTAGCTTTCAAAATTTCCGCGGAAGGAAACAATATTATCTCGAATTTCCAAATGCAGTACACACATGTAGAACGCAGTACACACATTAACGCTGAAAACACGAAAGAAGCAATTAAAATCACCGACTGAATGAAAATCGGGAGAATCTAACCTGACTTTAACTAACCCGCCTTCAGTCGCTACCGCTTTTTCGGCATTAATTCGTGTCTGTGCGAGACCATCGCTTTGTTTCATATTACATTCATTCTAGCGAAGTTGGTGTATCACATCAATGTGAAATTGAAAAAAAGTAATGAATTCCAATGTTTTCCTAAATTAATTGGGAGTCATCGTGGCTCAGTGCGTCTGAATGCGAATCGGGCAGCCCGGGTTCAAAAACAGGACGCTGAAGATTTTTCTCGCACAATGTTCCCATGCCTAGCGCTCTGAGGTGCACTCATCCAGCTATCAAATTGAGTACCAGAATGTCCTTGGTATTCCTGGGCACCTTGGGAGATAAAGGCGGTGCCGCGGTCGAGTGTGGGACTCCACCTCATTTCGTGCCGTGCGTCTAGAATATGTGGAGCTCTACCTCTACATCCCCCACTCGCCTTCTACGACGCGTACGTATCTACCTTTACCCAAAATGAACTCTTTTGCCTCTCCAGTTGTAAAATGAATAGAACCGATGATCTAGCTTAACTTTACGTAACCAAAGTATGCAACAAGCTTTTTCAGTGCTGGAAATGCGCAGGAACGCAAGGGATCACCATTTCCTCAGTAAGTTAAAATGTGTGTCTAAGGGGGGATTGCAAACTCCACGAGTAAACACAGCAAAAAGCCGTTGTTTATGCTTCAGATATGTGGCTAAACCCTTAGTCACAACTTGCTGAAATTCTTTGAAAATTGAAAACATAAACCTGTTGTTCCACATGCAAAAGATATGTGAGTGACAGTTCAAGAATGACTAGTCGTCATTGATGGGAAATTTATACTAGTACAGAAAGGTCAAAGAATCTTCAACCCTGAATCGTTCCCGCGGTAAATAAGCGTAACGCTCTCACCTCACCCCTCAAACATATTTGTGGAAGAAAGTAGCAAGAAATCTTCCCTTTGTTCTTATTGAAACGAATACAGTTTTTTTTTTTCGGCAATTCACAGTTTCTGTGAGCAGAAATTTCTGCGTTCCATTTACAATTTTAGGTTTGCAATCCGCAGTATCCGTAGGGAAGAATTTATATGTTCCCCATACTATATTTTACAATCGGCAGTTCTCATACGGAAAAGCTTCTGTGATCCTCGTACATTTTTTTGCAATCTTTTTGTTTTCTGCAATGCGAAGCTTCGATGGTTTTTTTTTTTTTTTTTTTTACATTCTCCAAGTAAAATATTTACATTTCCATCACTATTCTTATATGTATTAAAAGACAAGAATGTATAAATCTAGTTATTAGTGCTAACAGATTCAACATTGGCATTTCACTGTGAATCGATATCGTCCCACTTCATCGCTTCTCGAAAAGGGGCGTGGTTTGTCCTACTTCATCGCTCGTGGTGACAAGTGTGGCTTTTTCAGGTTATGAACTCCCATTTCATCGCTCGGAGGAAAGAAACTAGCTTGAAACAAATAAGTAGTTGCAAAAGTGAAATACATATAAAAAACAAACAAGAAAAAGTAAACAAATCAGCCATTAACACTCTTCTGCATCCCTACAATCTGCATGTACCTGGTCTAATGATCCCACCATGTTTAATTTTGTTGATCAACTTGAGTGTATATTTAGCGCAATAATAATGACACCTGTCTTTCGTAACACTTTTTGCATTGCCGACTGCCGCTGGGTGTTTATAGAAGTATCTGCGATGATTATTTGCAAGAGGATGAAAAATGCTCATACACCTGGAGTGCTTATTTAAAATCAGTCCAAATGAGTTTTATAAAGCAAGTACAATGTTGGAATAATATTCACAAGCCTATGAACACTACTTTCTTGTTTTGAAGTATATTTCACCAAAATTCTTTAAATTACAATAAATAAACCGTTATCA